>SNQJ01S0011241.1:67945-78388 GCA_010110895.2 Picea sitchensis | reverse complement strand
CAATTGATCTTTGTACATGACCTTCTCTTTGAATATGACACCTCTACTCCTAATGATTTTGTTATTTTCATAATCCCATAAGTGATAACCAAAATCATTAACACTGTATCCAATAAAGGTACACTTCTTGGATTTAGACTCAATCTTTGTTCTATTTTCTTTATCAATATGGACAAATGCTTCACAACCAAAAGTTTTCAAAAAAGAATAGTTACCTTTTTTCCTATCCATTCCTCCTATGGAATTCTACCATCCAAAGAGCTTGAAGGTCCTTTGTTTATTAATTAAACAGCAGTATCTACAGCATATGCCCAGAACTGTAAGGGCAAACTGACATGCAATCTCATACTCCTTGCATGCTCCATGATTGTCCTGTTCATCCTTTCTGAAACACCGTTTTCTTGTGGTGTTCTTGGAACTGTCTTCTCTCTACGAATCCCATGGTATGAACAGTAATCACCAAACTCCTTGCTGCAATATTCACCTCCATTATCTTATCTGAGACACTTCAAAAATTTTCCTGTCTCATTATCAACTAAAGATTTCCATTTCTTAAAAGTATCAAAAACATCATATTTTTGTCGAATGCAATAAACCCAAGTTTTTCTAGTTGCATCATCAATAAAAGTAACATAATAACGAGAGCCGCCAAGAGATGATACCTGAGTTGGTCCCCATACATCTGTATGCAAAAACTCTAACCTTTCATTCTTCTTTTCTTTTCCGACTCTGAGAAATCTGACTCTCTTTTGTTTTCCATAAACACAATGCTCACAGAAGTCCAAATCAATTTGTTTAAGATCTGGAAACAAATTTATTTTGTGAAGTATCTGCATTCCCTTCTCACTCATGTGTCCCAGCCTATGATGCCACAGTGTTGTATCCACTCTTGTAGAAGCTAAAGATATAGAAGAGTCATTATTACCAGTACATAAAGACAATGTGCATACCTTCTCTCCTTTTGCTATCACCAATGATCATCTGATGACCTTCCACGTCTTATTTGTAAATATGGATATACAACCTTCACTTTCCAACTGCCCTGTTGAAATTAGATTTTTCCTTAAATCTGGAACATGTCTTACCTATTTCAACAATCATTGGTTTCCATTGCGTTGCTTTATTTTTATCTTTCCCATTCCAACAATTTTGCATGGTGCATCATCACCCAAATGAACCTGTCCAAAATCACCTTGAACATAATCTAGAAAATGTTTCCTATGGGGTGTGTCATGAAATGAAGCCCCTGAATATACTACCCAAGACTCAGAAATATTATCTACAGAAATAATCAAAGCATCTTGTAACACATCATCGATTACATTTGCTTCCTTATTTCTCTTTTGTTGTCCATCTCTTTGTTTCTTTGGAGCTCTGCAGTCTTTCTTCAGATGTCCTTTCTTCCCGCAATTCCAGCACTCTATCTTTCCAATTCTAGATTTGGATCCGCCCTTCCTAGAATTCCCGTGGTTCCCTGAGCCCTTTCCTCTATCCTTTTGTCTTCCCCTATTCTCCATGGTCAACGCATTACCTGATGTCTCACCTGTGCTTTTCCGTCGCATTTCCTCACTAAGGATAACACCAACAACATCATCAAATTTTAAAGTATTTGAACTAGAGACAGAGTTACTTACAGCCATGACCAAGTCGTTCCATCTTTCCAGCAATGAGCACAAGATTAGAAGATCCCTAACCTCATCATAAAAGTTCACTTTTATAGAACTTAGTTGATTAGTAACCGTATCAAATTCATTTAAATGATCTGCAACAAACCCACCTTCTGACATCTTCATATTAAATAATCTCTTCATTAGAAATACCTTATTGGAAACTGAGGGTTTTTCATACAGTTTATCCAACGCATCCATCAGATCCTTCGTTGTCTTTTCTTTAGAAATATTGAAAGCCACCGACGCTGCCAAGATCAGTCGTATCGTTCCTAGAGCCTTTCTGTCAAGAATCTCCCATTCTTCGTCCTTCATGGAAGTTGGCTTCTTTGCTACTCCACCCAATGGTAGGAATAGATCCTTCTGATATAAATAATATCCCATCTACATCTTCCATAACTAATAGTTTTGGTCGTTAAATTTCTCGACCCTAAAATTTCCATCTTCTGACATTGCTCCCACTCGAACCAGGAACGCTCTTTTCCTGCAAGTTACCTTTTTCTCTGATACCAGTTGTTATAAAAACAAGACCGTGGAGAAATAAAATAAAACAAATGCAGAAACAAAACACAAAATATACACAATACAATAGAGACACATATTTACATGGTTCACCTAGTGTGGGCTACGTCCACTAGAGAAATTGCCAGGTCCTTCCTTTATTATTATCCAGCATATGAAGGGATACAACCTACAGAAAACTCGTTGTAACTTCCTCTTCTTTCTCTCACAGTCTCTCGTCTCATAATACAATATTTGTTATGTTTCATAGTCGCAATACATCTCCCTCATAACAGAGGGTCGCCTTCTAGGGCAAAAAACCCTAACATAATTTCTATCGTTAGATATGCGACCTTATATTGAACGGTCCAGATTTAAAATGAAATTACAATATATATTTACAAGGAAATTTTTCCTTCGGGGGCTTCACCCCCCAGCCGGGGGGATAGCCCCCCCCGGACCCCGCAGAGGGGGTACCCCCCCTCTGCACTCCCTCGCGTGGAAGAGTGTACATACTTCTGGGGTGTAAAGTCTTCATGGGGTATAAACACATCTGAAAAACACAAGACCTCTTAATCAGGAAGATAATCAGGCTCCACAACCAACAGGTAGTAAGCATGTATGACAATGGGGCTATGAAAATTAAAACAATTGACGATGGACAAGTCTCCTTCATAGTAAATGGAAATCGACTCAAACTTTATCACAGACCCACTTCCAAAGAAGATTTTCTACATGTCATGTCAACTGAAAAGGCATTGGCCTTAGTAGATGGGGAAGTTCCCCCTTGTTCTTGAATGTTTTTCTAAATTTTCGACTATACATATGCAAATAATTTTGAAGTACGTTGATAGACAATTCTATATATTTTTGTAGGTATTTATGTCACCAGGAGTAGATAGTTTCAAGGAGATATAAAGGAAGTATTTTCCTTCAAAATATTGCTATATTTGAACCTTGTTGTCCGCTAAGCATCAATTGAATAATGATTTTATGTAATTAGCCACATTTTTGCAAATATTTCCATCTTCTTTTTCTCAAGGCATCTTTAATAGCAGTTGCTCTTAAACCTTCACCACTAGGATATAAGGAAGTGATACCTTAACCATCAAACTTATAGGTTACTCGTACAATTTCCCCAAGAACCCTGAGTGAGTGAGTAAAGTATCTTTATTAAAGAGTAACAAGGAGGTCTAATTAGTGGTTAGCCATGGAAACATCACAATAACTTTAAAAAAAAAAGTGAGTTGAGCCTAAAGATACCTTTATGTTATTTCCCAATGGTACCATCCACTACACACTAAAAAATGCTTGATGATATCATATCTTTAGATAGGATACGTCCTCTTAAGTACCCCTTACATCATGACAATCTATAAGGAATACATAAATAAAATTCATCCTCTAACATAAATACCATCCCAATCTAAAAAAGAAAAGAAAAAAAGAAAAGTTGTTTTCAGAGTTGTCCCCCCATGTTCTTGCACAAAGCAATCTTATATTAAATATTAAAATATGGAGGGATAGTCTTTGAGGGTGTAAGAGGATAACCTGTCGAGATACTGAACAGGTCTATTGGTAGTGGATTCTGGCCTATGGTATGAATAGGTAAATCCGTCGGAGTACTGAACAGACTTGCTGGCAGCGGGGCATTCTACCTAGCGAGGATGATAATCTGATAAAAAATAAGAAATTCCTAAATCTTAAAATTGTCCTAATGTATGGCATTACTTGTAGACAAAGCTGACATGAAGTATGTATGGTTAAGCTAAGGTTAATGAACTCCATAAATCTTCCATTGGGAACTAACTTTGAGACTATCTTGAGACTCTCTCGCCTACCTCTTCTTAACTATATGTAGGATATTCTATCCTATAAGTGGGGCCATATTCTAATCGTCTCATCAGATCGATATGTGAAATTTATCTCTACACTTAACAAGCTGTAAATCTTCGGCTATTGGGAGAATTGATTGGTTTTCTATATTTTTTATTGTGAGGTGTCACAATACTTAGGAGTGGGGGAGGGGTTTCATAAGATGAAAAATGACAACACTGCCTATCTATAATCCATGAGAAGAAGGAGTAGAATCTTTGTAAAAATTTATGTATATTGTTTTCATGATATGGGCTATTTTATCAGCAGTTATTTTTTTTTATTGAAATTCTCATTGTGTGTTATAAACATGTTGTATATTTATTCGACAGACCACTTAATTGGTTTTTCTCTACAGACTGTTCATTACAGACTGTGATTACATGCCTTATAATATGAAATATAGAGGAACATATTGTGCGAGCGCGATGACAAAGAAAGTAACAGTGGAACACTCTTATCATGTCTTTGCTCCTGTCCACTATGACTGTCAAAAGTGTTTAAGACTGAGTGATGTGGATTAAACATCCATTACAGGATGAACAAATTCCATTTTGCACAAGAGTATCATATGGAGTGCCATATGGGGTACCGTATGGAGTGCCATTTGGAAGACCATATAGGGTGCCATATGGACGACTGGATGACGCGCCATATGAAGGATCGGATGAGATGCACACTCACAGTAAATGACCACGATTTCAGGTAACTAGAAAACATTTGAATTAATTTGGATGTTTAGTTGTATGATGAGATAGATTAAATGGCATTTGATGGTTAAAGGTTACAATCTCTAAATACATTTTTATGATCAAATGTCCAAGTCGAAGACTTGGACATTGATATAATTCTCTCATCATTACGATTTCCTCGAAAGGACACTCTTCGAATTCAAAATCGGTACAGTCATACTCACACATGGAAACTTGTGTGTGATATATTCATCAATGAATTCACCGCCTCCACATTGAGAGCATTCAAAATTGGAGGGTTAGCTCCAAATTGTTATTTCATTCATGCATGGTCATTTTATTTTGCTCATCCTCTGCCCAATTGCACTCGTCCTCTGCCCAAATTCTCTCCTCTGTCCAATTCCTCTCCTCTTCTCTCCTCTGCATTGTAACCATGCCCAAACAATATGAGTCGCCCTTCTATTCCGACATCTTGGCTATCCCCGATTTCACACAGTGTAGGGAGGTATTTCTTCGCACAGGGTGGGAGTCATTCTTCGCTTGTCAGCAAGGCCACGATGATGGCATTTATCTACAATTCACCCTCATATTCGATGGAAGGATGGTGTGCATGGGGTCTCTGAGGAGTCAATTGCCTCAGCCACGAAGCTGCCAAGAGTTGGATATCGTTGGTTCAAACACCGCCAGTTTCCACAGGTGAGCTACAACAGAGTCTTCAATCTTGAGTTTCATAATGTTTCTGGAGCTAAGGGATACTCCAAGGAGTGGATTAAATATGAGCTAATTAACCCCCTAATTTTCATCACCAGAATTATCACTTGTGAAGGTAGATATGTTGTTTTTAAACCTTGCCATTTTCGACTGTTAGCTCATTTCCAGTTTAACAAGACATTGAATTTTCCTTTTTACTTCTTGAAAAGTATTGAGAAGATGTCTTCCCAAGTACAAAAGAATGTGGCCAATACTCATAGCAGCCTATCCCACCATGGCTTCATCAAATTGATTGTTATAGTCGAGTTGGAAAAACAGGGGAAGACATGGGATGAGTTCATTTATCAATTTTCAAACCCCCATCTCACAATCAAGACCAGCAAGAAAACACTTGATCTAGGGAATATTACTCCATCCAAAACCCATTCTTCAAAGACTCCAAACCCTCCTACTCAAGCTATCCCTCTACCGGAACAAAAGACCAAGAAACTTGTTGATACCCCTACAGCCTCATCGGGAAAGAAGACTAAGAATCCTATTGATAACTCTCCAATTCCATCAACATATATTGATCCTGCACCCAAAAAGTTACAAGAGGCAATTCAACAAGATTTCCCTGTAGTCCCCACAAATAGGAGAAGAGACAATCGATTCAAAGAAGGATATTTTCGAAAAAGTACCTGGAATGCAAGTGGGAAGTCTAATGTAAAACATCCAGGCACTCCAGATCCTATCCAAGTATCTTTCGATCTCGAAATCCCCCATAAATGACTTAGGGAAGTTTTTGCAGAAGAATTGGAGCCTGATAGAGAAGAAAAATCTGAACCCATTCCCCCTCATAAACCCTCTGTTACTCCTAACTCACAGATGCCTACACCAGATCCCAAAAATGATAGACTCTCTACATCCTTCAAGGGATTCAAGCCCTCCTCTGAGATATCTGATCATACTCCATCCATTGAATAATTAAAATGGGAAAATGTTCATCTGTTGCAACAGTTGGAAGAGAGGAAGACCATAGATAGGAATCTCCACCACGATAATGAAATATTACAAGCAAAGGTGAATTCCCTCCGACGATTGGTTGATCAAATGACCAATGAAAATCGTAGCCTCCGTGCACAATTGAAACACCGCAAGAGGGCCAAGACAAAGTCTTCAGGGAAAGAAACTTCTAAAGCTAATCCAACCCCTGCTCAACAAGTCTAGTCATATTGAGCAATTCATTTTTGTTTGTAGTGGGACCTGCAAAACCTTAGGTATGGGGGTAATTTTGGGATCATGATTTGGTTGTTGTATGATGATGATTGAATCCTTTTTGTACCAGTATTATATGTGTATTTAACCATTTTGAAGGATTTTGTATCAATTCGTTATGGCTCTATAACAAGTATGCGTAATTTATGTTTTGCAATGGTTTTGAGTTAAAATCAGTTCGATTTAATATTTATAAGAATCTGATGCATGATATGTGTGTCACATCATGAATTCACAATACAAGTTTCCATCATGTAGCTCATTCAGCACTTCATCTAGCACCTGATCTGGTACTTCATCTGGCACTGCATCCAACACTTGGAGCATAGGCGAGTTGGAAGTTGTTATATTGGCGGCCTGTTTTGGGCGAATCAGCAACCTGGGTTTTTTTCCCCCTCACAGTCTCCATCTACTGAGCTCTTGACATCTCAGATTAAGTAGTTATGCTAATCATTGAGTGGCTCATTCAGTTTCTAGAAGCTAAAGGTTGTTAGAGCGTATTTAATAGAATTTACCATTTTTGGAGGAGGTTGACCCTTCCAGTAGTCAACCTCTCGAATTGTAATCATTATAAATACCACCAGTAGTGGCCAGACTATATGTTAAGAATTGTTAGAATCCATTTCGGTGTGTAACTCAGACATTTCTGCAAATTTGTGTTAAGACTGCGTTTTTTTAATTTAATGACAGAACCGTGTTGATTAAGCTTGTGATTTGATGTTGAGGAGTAGCCACGACCTGCTGGGGGGGCCACCAGTGGTCTGGGTGAATAATTAGATAGATAGATTTCATATTTCAATTGTGTAGTTATCATTTACTTCATTTCCATGTTATATGTGTTTTCTCATTTTAAATGATGTGTGTTTGTTGTTCATCATTTAATTGTTTAATTTCCCTTTTTGCAGGTTGCTTGTAGGAGATAGCTATCTATTCGGATGTGTCTTTTATTTATTAGTAAATGGATTTCAAGATACTAACTTTGTTTGTGTGTTAAAAGTTAAATTGATTTCTGCAGGTTGAGACAGCGTAGTCTTTAAAACAAAGTACTGGTTTAATACAGAGTTTCTTTTACAAGTTTCGATGGATTAATAAATGCAAGTTTTGTTAATTGATTTAATTTTCAATTTTAGTTATGCTTCCATGAACCCATTTTGTTTATCAATCTTGTTTTAGTGTGCTAGGGTAGAAGTAGAATTTGGATTATGTCTTTATAATCATTTTGGTTTGAAATCTAAGTTTTTAATAATAGGATTAGCTTAGTTTAATTTATGAAGTTCCAGTTCTATATTTGAATTGCAATTTTAATTAGAAGTTTGAATTTGAATTAAGTTTTTAATCATAAGTTTATAGCCTTGTGGATTTACTTGAGTTAGCATAAGAGTGCATTTGAATTAAGTATAATAGTGTTTTCTTATTATCGATTATTGATGCATGAAATTGAGAGATCACATGGATTTTCAGGATAGTTAATATTTCTTCTATGATGGCTAAGATTTAGTTAGATTGATTGATTCATACTTTTCATTTCTCCATAGAAGTTAATATTGAATTCATTCCTCTTGAGATATCACTAATAATTAGATGCCATCATGATGTTATTAGGCACCGAAGACATAATCATCATCTTTGAAGTTTCTTGTTATCATATATTAAGAATAGTTTTGATTAATCTCTTAATATTGTCATGATGCTTTTGATTAAAGTAGGTTAATATTTCCCTTTGTAGATTAGAAATGATTATGAGTTTTGTCTTAAGAATAGAGTTTACTTGCTGAATAGTTTTGATTAGTTTACTTGTTGAATAGTTTTGATAGGTTTACTTGCTAGGTTAGTTGTTCAATTGCTTACTTTCTTACTTGTTGATGCACATTAGATTGAATAGATTTAATAGATTACTTGATGTTGCTCATTATATTAAATAGGTTAACTTGTTCAAAGTAGGGATTTGATTTGCTTCTTTAGGAACATTCCATTGATCCATTGTTTAAAAGTTGCTTAGGGTAAATAGTTCAAGTTCTTTGATAGGGTTTTCTCATTGATAGTCTTTGCTTAAGTAGATTAACCCTCATATAGACCAACTCCTTAGTTATATCATACTCACTCTAGTTTTTCTACCTTGGCACATATAATGCTACAACTCTAAGTTTACTTACCCCGGGTTGACAATTTAATTGAGGGATTTAGTGCATATAGAACACCCATCAATATTATCACTAGGAAGTACCTTATATTTGAGTAACCTACAATTAGTGGGGAATAGAAATTCACACTATCATTAAGCATGAATAAAATCAACCCTTTTCTTCCTTCATTGTGTGACAATATTCCTTAAAAATTTAGGGGACTCAATGGTTAGTTACCTCAAAATTTCCAAGAAACATGCATCTGATATACCATACATTGATTTCAATTTGTACAGTAACATTATTGTCCTTAGCTGGGTAGACCTTGCAGACCCATGTACTGGACCAAATAGAGGGGTGGTGGAAGCAAATTTCAGTATTTCGTAGAAGGCATCTATGACATCAGCATCATCCTCTAGTTCATTTTGATGGAATGCATCTAACAACATTCCCTCCATGTCATGGGTATCATGTAAGAAATCATCCATGCTAACCTCTATATCATTGCCTTCATCCCAAACATGTGAAGAACTAGTGTTACTGTAGAGGTTTTGAATTGGTGACTCAGGATGTAGTAGGAATTGAATAGGTGGTTATTTCAACCATTCTTTGTATGCTTCCTCTCTAAACTCTTTTTCATTTAGAATGAAGCTCGTGACTTGAAATCTATGTGGGGTGCAACAGTCGATGGTGAATAGGTCGCTCATCATCATAATCTTGATTTTAAAAATATTGAACATTACATCAATAATATTTGTAACACAATGCTTTTAATATGCTCAAACATTATACCAAACACTTATTAGAAGCATGGACTTTTTTTCCCAATAATAAACTTGAAACCAACCCCTTTATAAAACAAATGTATAATTAAGAAATACATTTACATTAGTCCCATTGAAAATCCAAAAATACAATTTCTCAATCATCTTTTTCTTACACCCTACGGGGTTGTCTACATAAAAGAGATCAAATTTATGGTGTAATATTGTTGACCTAGGATGGTTACTAGAAGATGGCATGTTAGGATTGGTAGTTTAAAGAAGTTTTCCATTTTCATCAAACATCTACTTGCAGTATCTTTCTCTTGATAAGAGCTTGCATGATTTTGGTACCACGGGAATATCTTGAGCATTTGAACTCAATCATGAATCGTGATCCTACATATGAATTGCACCTACATACATAAGATAAATTAAATGAGATAAATTAATTATCAATAAAATATATATGAACTTCAATCGGCGTGAGAGAACTTGAAGGAGTTCCAAAGATATTGAATGAGTTGGAATATGAAGAATTGACCATTTGATATTATAATTCATTTTTTCCTACATTTGAGCCAAACCCATCATATCGGGTAGCATAGAACAATATGACTTCAAAAATAACTTTGAATAAATTTTATAACTTGAAAACACACTTGAAAAATATTTGTTTTTTGTACAATATCATTGTTTTTTTCAGCCCAACTATACAATAAATCTCAATCTAGCTTTACAAAATCTGAAATAGTTACTCGATCCCTGAAAATATCCTCTTAGAACATAGAAAATGTGAATTTGATGCTCTCTCTCTCTCTCTCTCTCTCTCTCTCTTGTTGGCTCTCTCCCTCCC
>SNQJ01S0011241.1:36010-64493 GCA_010110895.2 Picea sitchensis | reverse complement strand
GTGTTATCCAACCGCTACCACTATAACCTCCAGGTGTGCCCACGATGCCCCTTACGCGGCACACAAGATAAGTCGGGGGGAGTTGAACTCGAAACCTCATGGAACTTCATTTTCATGGCACTTGCCAATTGAGTTGCCCCCTGGGGGCCAATGTGGATTATGTTAATATATGCACCGAGATCTTTTTTTTTAAATAATAATTTTTATATCTTTTTTTTTTCGGGAAGATTTTGAAAATTCCAAGGGACAAACAAGGGGGAAACTAAGACATGTTGGTAGGGATGTCCAAAAAGTGTAGAAGAAGATGTTAAAAGAAATGAACATAATTGCATCGCAAGAGGATCCATCCCAACTACAATGTGCATCAAAGGTATGTAATCATTTATTTATCTTTTATGTACATCGAATTTAAGTATCGTGTGAAATACTAATTTTCAGTTGTTTTGTTGTAGAAAATAAAAGAAAATAGAATCCATTCAACACATAAGACATGACAACGATGAATAAAATGGTTGATCTCAAAATTTATGAGTATTTACATTTTCGGTCTTTCTTAAGATTTCATGTTTGTTCTAATATTTATATTTAAATAATTAATTTACATTTGTCCATGGATGTCTTCTACTAGGTGCTAACATACAAAGAGGAGCCAACCCATGAATTGATAAACATTGGGTTAAGTATGGGTTGTCAGTATATGTTGAAGAATCAAAGTTTAATTGAACAATTTGTAAGTAGTTATGTTGTTTAACTTCCCTTGTTTTATAATTAATGAAAAAACAAGAAAACTTTATATTGATTATATCGACTGTGTTTTGTCACGTCGTATTAAACATGCATGAAAAAGAGTATGAAATGCAACCAACAAAGGATATTTTGAGATAATTCATGAAGCATGGCTTCAAAATAATGTGTATTGTTTATGAAAGACCCAGTGCTAAGGTATGTTTTTCGATTTACGCAATCATGTATATTCTACTATATGTATAATTGTAGATATACTTTAGATATACTTATTACAGTTTATTTCTATGTTTGTAGATGGAAGATGAAGGGGTGGAACATAAAAACAATTCGATCAATAAAAAATTATGTTAAAAAACCAAAGTACAATATCACCTACAAATCATGAAGAAATGAGGCATGTATGCATCTCGAGCAATGTTAATAATTCAATTGATGAATGATAATCAATATAATTGAATGTTATTGCAAGTTGTATGTTTTGGAATATTTGTCTCTGAAAAATAGGGATTTTTTTGATGTACTCGACATATTATACCAATCGCATGAGGACATGCTACCAATAAGTGTAACAATTACAATTGGTTGCAATTTTATTATTGTATTGGACCTTTATGTTGTCCCTTTTTGTATGACAATAGGTTTCTTATTTCATTGCATTGTCGAATGTTGTAAAATGTTGTGTTCTTGAATAATTAATATGTGGATGATTTACATTGTTACAAATAACAGAGGTTTAATTGGTTGGATAATGCATTAATGCAATCATTGTATCGAAATGAAATAACAAAAATATAAAACTATATTATTATAAAAAATATTTGATTTTGAAATGATTAATTGAAAATTTGTTAAAAACGATGAATTAAAATATATACAAATCAATGCATTGTATTCTTTTGAACTCACTGGACAGTGTGTTCCATAATATAGCAATCTATGTGTTTTTAGGAGTCATATGCATGAGTGCATATTAATTATAATAAATCATCGGTACACACTATTAATAAAATGCATTGTTTCATAAACGATGTAACATACAATAATATTTATCGTTTCAAAATTGTACGGTGCTCATGTTTGAAATATACATTGGGGCACTAAAAATAATTTATGTATCGTTGTGTTAAGTTTATTATACGCACCAGGATTCTAAATATTATTTAAGCATCAGTGCCTTTACTATAATATATGCACCGGTTCATACTAAAAATAATGGTACTGATATCTTACCTTGAATATTCGAAATTTCACTACCCTTTGGTGCACATGGTAAAACAGACATAGGTGTGTACTAATTACACAAGAATCGGGGCACATGCTATATTAAGTGCATCGAGTCTCAAGATAACTTGATCGCATCGGGGCTAACTACAAATTAAACACATCGAGGTGGACAAATCCTAAAATACATTGGTGCTTCATACGAAAACAAGGAAGAATTAATGCTCTGTATATGACAAAAAATGTGAAACAAGTGCATAATAGTTATAAACGCACCGAGGAATTTTTTGTTATATTAAGATCCATGGCATTTTTTATTATATTAATGTACTGGTGCATTTTATTATAATAACATGTCAGTGCATGTTTGTCAATAATGCACCGGTGTGTTTTGACAAGAACAACACTGGAAAAAAAAACCTCTGCTACAACCTTCGCTCGCCCAATTTTTTTTAGTTATATGGGACCTTCACTAAAACCTCCACAACCAATAGATGAGGTTATAAAAGAGGTTTTTTTGAAAATTTCGCCAATTTTTGTAACACTAAAAACCTCCACTAGAAGGTGTTCTCCTTGTAGTGAATTATTGCAAAAACACAAAAATCATGACACAATTTATCCTGGAAAACCCAAACTGGGAAAAAACAGCCAATAGATATATTAGTCTCTTGACCAAACTCAACTAAGTGATCCTTCACTGCTCACCTCTTGGCACCATATAATGGAGTATCCCCAAGCCTTTTAAAGGATTCATTACATGTAATCCATGGACTCAATACCATGGGTCACTGATACCATGTGCCTTAAACCACTATTGTTGACCTAACAACTTTGACTCTTTCATTGAGTCAAGTTTAACCTAATAGGAATTATATATGTATTCTTATTTGTTAGATGCAATCTATGCTTGAAATTTTTGGGCATGGCTAGGGTGGTCTTGTTCACCTAAACAACCACTTATTCATGTTTATTTTAAGGACTTGTGGAAACACAATTATAAGTACCATTTTTTCCCTCATCCGTGATGGTTTTCTAGCTCCATTATATGAACTCATATTTTATGTGTCATTCCCAGGGATATCACTAGAACATATTTAAGTGTTGAAGAACATCGAATACTAGTACCTGGAACCACTCAGGCACCACATATACTTCTTGCATATGTTCCTATCAGGTTACTCACATAAGAAATAGGATATCAAAACAACCTTACATGGTTTCAATGCTTGCTTTAACAAGAATCAAAAAAAATTATGCCTCATTTATCCAATGTACATATGTATTTATGGGTTAAAAAAATCTTTTTGGGAAAGAATGGAAGGACAAAAGATGAAAAATTATCGATTCCCCTTAGAAAGAATTCAAATGCATGACCCATTGAGCATTCTAAAGATCATAGGCTTGAAATGAGGATTCATTTTCCTTACATACATGAAAACAATGAAGTAAAGGATTCCAAGAAGAGAGCATTCACCTATGAACAAGTATTTAATAGACTTTGGGCTGAAGAAAATTAAAGGGGAAAGAAGAAAAAAGAAGAAGCTAAGACATTATCCACTAAAAGGTTGTCTCTTCAAGAGAAAATAAAACTACAAGAAAAAAGGAGAAAAAAAGTGTCGAAAAAATACAAGGTTGATGTAGAGGCCAAGAGGAAAGCAAAGGCTACTAAAATGGAGGAACTAGCTAGAAAGAAGGAAGTTAATGCCAAAGCCAAGGCTGAAGCTAAAGCAGAAAAGAAAAAGGAAGAAAAATCTAAGTAAATAAGTGAAAATTAAGCTAAATGTAAATAAAAATAAGAGGCCAATATGAATAAAGATTTAGAAGTTGAGAGATTGAGGAAAGAAGTTGAAACTAAAGCTCTGGCTAAAGTTGAAGCAAAAAATTTGAGGAATAAAGAAAAATCCAAAAAATAATGGAAATCCAAGGATAAAGAATAGAGGAGAATTCAAGAGGAATTAAAAAGGAAATCTCAAATTGACATCGAAGCATAGTATCAAAGGAAAGAAAAATAGGCACAAAACCAACATGATGAATAGAAAAACAAGTTGAATATGGATAGTACTCGGAACCTAGAGCAACAACCCATGGAAGAGGTATACACTTCTCAATATTTTACAAGTTCTTTTGCTCCAAGCACAATTATAAGAGGATAAATTCATATCCCTACACTAAATGATGTGTCCAATTTAGAACTACCCTCATTTTATCATTCGATGAAACAAGTAGTTAAGTAAATGCATAAACATAGGAAGATCAACTTGAATCAGGAAATTGTTTTTACTATTTAAACCATGGTAATGGATACCAGGAAATATAATATCACGACTTTTGTTATATTTGGTATAGCAATTTCTCAGTCCCATGTTTATAAATCTATTTATGTGCAGAACAAAGTCAAGTCATATGAACATAAGATCACTTTGTTGGAAATAAAGTTAACTACTATAAGTCCAACAAGTATGATCTTTTTAGTTTTATTGATTATGCTTTTAGTGTACAAAATGAATTGAACATAATAAATTATTTCAAAGAGACCAACACATGCAAGTATTGGGTCAATATATATAAGATGTTATGGACCATATTCAAGCATGGAAACTTGAATATGAACAGTCACAGTTGTAGTACATTTGTGTGAAGAATTGGCGACAATATTTGAAGATAGTTACCTAGAAGTTCCTATGTTTACTAAAACAACCTTGATAGAAATGGAATTTGGTCATATGTATTAGAAGGAATTTGTTTAGAATTCTCTTAGAGGGATCCAACATGAAGTGATAGGTAGTGCCACAATGTGGCAAGTTTCATAGAACATGGCCCAAACCTGCCACCTCACCTCTTTTGGACCCAAAGACAACTTCTTTCCACAACCCCAAGTACTAGAAGAGTTGGAAGATAATATCCACATGAACAGAAGGAATATTCATTCTCTCCCTAGTGTTGATGAAGCTTCCATTTGTAGGTTCATTGATGCCCCCACGAAATATTTTACATTAACCAAAGCTTTGTTACCCAAGCTTAAGAAGTTTCAAAGGAGGATGACCCAAAGTATTTCATCTTACAAGGCTCCTTTCAAACAACATAATTTTCACCAAAATGAATCACTCAATAAATTATTTGAAGCTTGGAAAGTGTTTGTTGAGAATTATATAAAAGAGCAAAGAGAGGCATCTACCTTTGAAGTTAATGAATCGAACAACCAAGGAGGAGAACCAAACAATTCAGAAGGGGAACCAAAGAGATTGGTTTCCTCTTCTCATTTTGTATAAATAAGATAGATGCAACAGGAAAAGGGATTTTATCTTGACATTGTAAACTATTTTTTATTTTAAGGAAGAAGCCAAGGTGGCCATTGTTGGAGACTTATTCTAGTATATTTTTTGGTGTGCGACTATTTTTCACTTGATTGTGTTGGAATGAATGTTAGAATAGTTGTGTTTGCTATAGATTGTTCTCATGAAATGGTCCTTATTTCTTCTTGTTGATTTTCCTATTGGTTTCCAACTTGTGGATGCGAAATTATAACTGGTTGTTTTAATTTAGGCTTTCCTATTTTCCATGGTTGGTTATATTAATTATTTTTAACATTAATATTCTGTGAACTATTTCTTGTTTTCACAGATGAAATTTAGTATTAATTTCACATTTACTTTTCTTTACTCTTAATCATGGCTATATACTTAACATAGAACTGCATTTTGTTGTTATCTTTTAGGACTTCATTTAGGATCTAGATATTTGGCACATAAATCTCATTTATCTAGTCACAGTTGGGCCAACATATCGAAGGAGCTTGTTATCCCAAACATAGAAAAACCTAATTGGGATTTAGCTTTAAGCATTAACCTCCCTCAGTTTGACAATGGAAATTGGTCCATGCCAATAATTTCTTTCATGAATCGAATCTTAAGTGCATTTTAATCACTTATATCACCATTTTTAGTGATTTGAATCTATACTTCATTAGGAATAAATATTAGTAAAAGAATCATTCCAATATTCTCATCTCCATAAATCTTAATAGAATCTTAAAGACAATATTATATTAAAGGATGAGCCATTAATATCAATATCATTCTAACTACATACTTGTAAGTAAACCAAAATTCATCATATTTTTGGCACACCATTGTATAAATTATTGGTAGGCGAAAACCTCTGGGAGTAGAGTATAGTGAACTAATCATGATGTGCATAATCATTGTTACCACCATAAAATGCATGGTTACTTTTCATTTGCATATAGGAATTCTTTCTTAAGAATAATAGTGAATGGGTCGTTAACCCTTTCAAGATCAGTGATAATTACAAGTCATGAGCATAATCTTGGAGCACACATTTGGGTTCGGTCTTAACTTGGGAATCACTCATGGTTGATCAAGATAGTAGATTGCAAGCCTGGATTAGGGTGATAATTCACTTGTGACCCATTCATATGACAAATTAGTGTATTGTGACATATTTGGAGGAGTTTCTACACATTTGGAGGCACTTCTACATATTTTAAGCCATATCTCACCATTGAATTTCAATTGGGTGCCATTAAACACTATTCAATTCACTTTACATATTTGGAGGCATGTTCACTATTACAGGGTTAATGTTGACCCTTTGGCATACTACATAATCAAGTTTGCACTCACCTAGAGGAGAACCAACCTCATTTGGAATAGGTTATGATGAGGTTCCATGTTGCTTTAAATTATCTTTTACAAGGTTAAAACACCTTCTTTATAGGAGTTCCCAACATTGGAGTTGGATTGTGGACCAAAGTGTACTCTCCTTATATGGAGATATTTAACCCATTTTGCAGGTTGTTTTTGGCTAAGAAAGGAGGTGTGTCTATGATTTAATGATTTGATCATGCTTGAAACAAGATTCCATCCATGGGAGAAAGAAATAAAAAAATAGTTAACTCAAAGGCTTGTTATAAATAGAGAATGAGAACCCCACCTTTCCTTTCATTGTAGTGCTTGCCAAACTAGGATAAGTATTGTACATGGATATTTCTTTTGCAATGATCTCATCAAAACACTTCCATATATCTTTTGAAGACTAGGATATATGATACGAGGGAATATTGTCCTACTTTCATATAGTGGCATGGTAATAGATAAATGTGCAAGATGAGATTATATCCATGGGACAAAGACATAAGAAACAATTAATTGAAATGCTCATGATAAACAGTGAACAATAACCCCACCTTTTGTTTCTTTGTAGTGTATTATGCATAATCATTAGTACTACACATGGATTTTTCTTTTGCAATGATCTCATTAGAATGGATATTGAAGAGAAATGCATATTATCGATCACTGTACATGTAGTTAAAAGATGCAACTAGGAAGAGTGATGGTGATTGGATTTTTTTTTCAAATAAAATGTTTTATTTAATTATTAAGATAAAGAAAGCATATAAAATAGGGTATTTTATATAATAATATAAAAGGATGCATGTACAATAACCACAATTTATATGTACCTAGTGTCTAGTGATGAAAATAACCCTATATCAAAGTACAAAATTTCCTCAAAGGTTTAATACCCAAGTACAAACATGTAATATTCATTAATATCATAATTCTAGGATAACTAGTCCACATGGTCAACAATGTGAAAATCATAAACTAATAAGTTAGGGAATCTTGCTCCCATGATTACGTGGTGGATCATTTCCATCCTTGTGGGTGAACCCCATCCATCCATATTTTCACCTATGAGATCTATAACGATGGGTTCCCACTCATCATGTTCCTATTTAGGCTCAAGAGGGCTTCTCTGCCTCAAAAATAATAAAGGCTAGTTATAAGTACTTGTATTATTTTGAGGCAGGTGTGGGAGGGTAGCTATGGAATCCTTGTTTGTCTCTCCATTCATGTATCATCTAACCAATATAGTGGTTATTCCTCCCTTCATAAAATTTTGACTAGCATAAGAACTAGTTGAGCGGGTAGGAGAAATGGTAGGAGGTCCCCTCACAATGTAGGGTGACCCCTTAGAATTCTAGTAAATAGTGCAATTATTCCACATCAATTTCCACTTTCTAAATTTGAACAATAATTCAAAATTATTGTCTTGCAAACATTAGAGATTCATCATATTAGATAAAGCATTTACTAGCCTCCACTTTTTTAATAGACTTCCATACCTTATTTTCCAAATAAAGAAGAATACTTTCGATATAATGAGTTGTCATGTTGCAATGAACTCAACAACCCAAGAAACAATATCATTCCTGATCCAGGTGGATATCGGTGGCAACCCACCTTTTCCAACTGGATCAAAACAGTTTTCTGGCAATTTTGGTAATTTACTATTTTTAGCAGTTTTTAACTTACGGGCCATTTTGAGGACCTAAATGAAGGTTTTTTGGGATAGACCTTATAAATTATAGTCAAATGAATAATTGAGCCTCCAAAATGAATCTCCTCGATGATACCTTTCCAACGGTCTATTGTGCACCTAAAACGGAGATCGTATGCAAAAGTTACGACCCCGGGAAGTTGATGTACTGACTTACCCAAACGGGGCCCACATGACTTTTGTCGCTTCATCTCCTAGAGTTAGGTTTTTGGATGTCTATGGTTTTTGACATTCCTGTTTATTTTAAAAATGCCTTCAGAGCCTCATTTTAATCATCTTCTTGCGAATGCGAGTAGTGGACACATCTCTTCTCAGAGATAAGCTACCACCATTCTAACGAGTCTTTCACTCTGTATTTTTTAAATCTTTGTACATATTCTCTCATTAATAGAAAATTGTGTATTATTGTTTCTCTGTGTTTATGGTTGCATATCTGATACATTTCTGTTATATTATTGGATATCTGAGATATCTTTGTACATTGATTTATTATATCTTCGCTCTCATTTCGTGCCGAAAATAATTTGGATCAGTGTTATCAGAGCAGGTTGCTCTTGATCATTTTTTAGTGCATGTCCCCGACGAGGTCCGAGTATAGAAAGTTGGGTCTTGATCTTGTCTCTCTTGAAGAAAATCGTTCTCGTACGCCCAAGAAACCCTCCATGGCAGAAGAAAATAAAAACGATGGAGCAGATGACTCTATCAATCTGTTGCTTGAGCAAGCTCTCACACGACAAAGGGATGAAATGATGGAGAATTTTTTCCACACCCTTCAACACCTGCCAATAGCAACAGGTGCATCTTCATCAAACAGCCACTTTGGAAGCACCTCTCCTTTCAAGGTACAGGTTAATTTTGAAATTCTCATATTTGAAGGTCAGATAAATGTGGATGCCCTAGACAAATGGTTAAATCTATTAGAAGTTTATTTATCTGTTCATAATTTTTCCGACGGGAAAAATACCACCTTCGCACTCCTTAAATATCTCCCCCATGTGAAACATTGGTGGGAAACTTACTAGGAGAAGAGTTCCATAGAGGAGTCTGGAATATATGGGGTCGAGCCCACTTGGGATTTTTTTGTGGATGTGGTAAAGGAACATTATTACCCTGTTGGAAACTATGAGGACCAATACATGAGATGGACCACACTGCGGAAAAAGAGCGGCCAAGCAATTCCGGAGTTCACCAATACCTTCCATGCCTTGCACACCAAGCTGGGTATCAAAGACTCTGGATGAAATTTGGTTCTAAAATAACATGGCGCTCTACACAGATACATCCAAGATGAAATGGATTTTCTAGACATATCATCACTCGGTGATGCTTATCGATATGTTGTTAAAATCGAGCAGAAATTTAAGCACTAGAACAAACGAGAGTTTGGGTCTGCAAATGTGCAACAACCAAAGTATGATAAAGACGGCCCTAACAAATAGTCTCCTGAAAACCAGTCCAAGCCACAGGAAAAGAAGGGTCATGGGAAGACAAAGAAGGA
The DNA here is from genome assembly GCA_010110895.2 of Picea sitchensis. NCBI lineage: Eukaryota > Viridiplantae > Streptophyta > Pinopsida > Pinales > Pinaceae > Picea > Picea sitchensis. Next base: position 54,661 of record SNQJ01S0011241.1, on the reverse strand, counting down.
CACAGGAAAATGGTGTGATTTCCACAAAATCCCCTAGCACAACACCGAGGAATGTCGCTCAAAAAATTCATTGGTGGTCGAGATCAAAGACAAGGAGTCGAACCCTGATTCATAATCTGATTCTGAAAATACTGGTAAAAGATAGATCATTGATGCAAACCCCACTGTTATTTTCACGACCGCAACAATTCAACCAGAAGAACCAACAGATCCTAGAAAGGGGGGGAGCCTTTTTCATTCATAGATGTGGGTGAAGGGGACCCCGATGCATTTTATTGTTGATAGCGGAAGCCAGAAGAACCTCATCTCAGCAGAGGTCATCAAATAGTTGGGATTTTCGACAACACCACACCTGTAGCCATACAACATCGGGTGGCTTCGTCGGGGATGAGCTCTTCGTGTCATCCAACAGTGTTGATTGTTGATGGCGCTGCACCCAGACACCTACCTCAGCAGGTCCCGTACCTGACCTCCCGGTCTTAAGGATCGTTCTAATTTCACCTTCGAGCCGAAGTGGCTCTTTTAATTCCTTACTGGAATCTCTATTAAAACCTGATCCATAGGTCCTTCCTTTTCCTTCACAGCCTCTGTATATACGACCTTTAATCTCCCCAAGAGAAATTCGGGTTTCGGGACTTTCTATTTCCCAATGTCACGAGAACCACTGTCCCCACAATTTCCCGATCACCGAAATGTCGATTTCCCGAAATGGCCTTTCTCGTATTAGCCCTTCCTGGCTATGCCTTAGTCCATGTGACTATTACTCATAAGACCACAGTCCTAATTCCCAGCCTCTTCCTTACCTTTCACGATTTTGAGCTTTCAGATGCCGAAATGCATGGACCTCTTGTCCTCAGAATCCCCGAATCTTTGAACCCCGATTTCCCAAAATATTAATTCTCCCAGGATTTTCCACCTTTTCGTGATTTCAGAACTTTTGTTCTTGAAATGCTCATGTCTCCTGTGTTCAGGATTCACGAAATGCCGAACCCCGATATGCCGAAGGACTTTCCTATCGAGATTTCCCCCGAACTTTTGGATTTTCGCCACGCGTCCTCCTATGATGGACGATCCTCAATCATTTTGCGATTTCGCGAAATCAAATGCCGAAAATGATTTACATCCTATCCTCTTGATCCCCGAAGTCCCGACATGCGAAATGTCGACGGACTCTTGATCGTCGCCACGTGTCTCAACAGACGAACGGTCCTGATTCAGTTCGGGATTTCGTGACTTGCGATTCCCCGATGTCACAATTTCTCTGTCAACTCGAAACCCCAGTAGCCAAAATACCAATGGCTTCTTGATATCTGCCATGTGTCCTAATGAATAGATGGCTCAGATCAAATTCGGGGTTTTCACTATGAAGTGACCCGATCTCATGTCCTCGAGACTTTCGATATCCCGAAGTCCGATATCAATTTCGGCTTCTCAGCTTTCGCGAGTTCGCGAGTTGCGATGTCATGCAAATCTGCTCCACGAACCCCAAAATCCTGATTCTCTATTTCCCGAAATCCTAAAATGTCAAACTCCGACACGATTCCTGCGCTGGCCCCACAACTAGACTTTCCGCCTTTTCAGGACTTCGCACTTCGCAATTTTGCGAGTCTTAATGCAAAGATTTTGAGACTTCAGTTCACGAAACCCCAAAATGGAAATCCTCGGGCAAATCCAATGGCCCTTGTTGGCTTGGATCTACGGCTCTGCCTCTTCTGAGCTTGAACCTTTGAAAATAGTCATAACCCCCTTACTTCTCTGTCAGATCGGACGGCTGGCGGGACTTCGCAAATTCTCTACGGAGAATTTCGACCGTCCGTCTCTTCCCTTGAGAACTTCTGCGAAATTTAAACAAAATATTTCTCTGTGTGGAACTTGTCCTCCTGCAGCACGACGTCATTGCACCTCCTTTCAATTCTTCAAGGAACTTAGCCTCTTGCTTCCCTTCGACGACTTCGAAGGTTTGAACCCTTCTGAGGTTTTCCACGAGTTCGAGTCTTTCAGAAAACTCCTGCTGGCACTCCTTGCGGCAGACCTTCAAACACTTTCAAGTGTTGAACTCCTTTCGACTCTGCGCACTCCCTGCAGCAGCAGTCTCTCAACAAGTATTTCAGGTTACAAACCCCTGAAGCTTCACTCGGCCTACGCACACTTTGCACGGCTCCTATGCCTAACTGCACTTTTGAGGAAATGAGGACAAAAGTTATCCTATCTGAGCTTTCAGAGACAAACCTCTGAACCCTCTGTCAACGCACTCCTTGCGGACAATTCAACTGCACTCCTTGCAGGAACTCTCGCTCAGACGGAAAAACAATTGAAACTCATTTCCTAACTCTTTCTCTCTCAGACTTCAAACATAATCCTGAAATCATTCATACACAACATAGAAAGCAAATGTATAATAGAAAGAGTAAAACCATGAACATACCATTCAGCATACACATACAAGAAACAAATACAACACCATGAATCTGAATTAAGACTTCTTCTATTAACTCAAATCTCTGTACATGGATGTTTTTCAAACACAGTTTCTCTGCTCCAACTCTGTATGCTCTTCTCTTGGTAATGTTCTTCACTATCCTACAATAATACAATGAGGGTGTTTATATCCCGTTTTCCCTCTTTCACTCTAAACTGTCTAATCTACGCATTAAACTCTATTTACTTACATTTATTACACATAAAGGCTCCTACCTACTATGGACGAGAGCGGATCACTCAAGGTCCTTTTACAACAATACAAGCATGCCTCCACTTAATGACTTCATTAATATTTCAAAACATTTTCAAAAACATTGTGCTCGGTGCTTTTCCAGCTGTCTCTTATCTCTGCGCTAGCTCGTTGCTGGCTATGCTTGCACACCCTTGCGATGCTCCTGCATCAATTGTCATACGGAATCTAGCCCTTCAAGGATGAGGTATTATGTGATGTTTCCCCACTGGATGTCTGTGATGTTCTCTTGTCCCAACCATATATGTGGAAGTGCCATGATGTTTATGAGTCTCGACCCCGCAGTGTCATTGTTTCTCTAGGGGGTCATCTCTACATAATACCAAAGGTAGTTCTTAATATTGTTCCACCTAAACAGTGTCGCAAGGTAGTATCTCATACTACAAAATTCATCTTCTTCACAATCTGTTCAAAAGGTGAACAAAAGGATACTGCAACCACTACAGCATCGACCCAAGCACCTTCTATCCAACAGAAGCAGGTCAACAATATTGCAACAAAGTGTAAAGATTCCTTCTGCACATAGGAATCTCATGTAGCCAGACTGGTTAAAAAGTTCCAACCCTTCCAGCCACATGTTCGTGACAACCTTCAACAAGCTAAGCAGCGCAACCTCTCCAATAAGGCAAGCAACTCATCAAGTTGTAGATTCAGCAAACGCTTTTCCCTCTCCCCCGAGAACTCAACACGATGGATACCATTGCCTCCTAAGGAGGGAGGATTGATCCAGGTGGATATCAGTAACCACCCACCTTTTCCAACTGGCTCAAAACAGTTTTCTGGCAATTTTGGTAATTTACTATTTTTAGCAATTTTTAACTTTCGGGACCATTTTGAGGGCCTAAATGAAGGTTTTTTGGGATATATCTTATCAATGATATCCAAAGGCATGATTGAGCCCCAAAAATGAATCTCCTCGACGATACCTTTCCAACGGGATATCGTGCGCCTAAAACAGAGATCGTATGCAAAAGTTATGACCCTGGGAAGTTGATGTATTGACTTACCCAAACAGGCCCACATGACTTTTGGTGCTTCATATCCTAGGGTTAGGTTTTTGGATGTCTAGGGTTTTTGACATTCATGATTATTGTAAAAAGGCCTTAAGAGCCTCATTGTAATGATCTTCTTGCGAATGCGAGTAGCGGACACATCTCTTCTCAAAGATAAGTTGTCGTCATTCTAGCAAGTCTTTCACTCTGTATTTTTACAGTCTTTTTACATTTTCGCTCATTAATAGAAAATGATGTATTACTCTATCTATGTGTTTATGGTTGCATCTCTGATACATTTATTTTATATTATTGGATATCCAAGATATCTCTGTACATTGAKTTATTATATCTTTGCTCTCATTTCGTGCCGAAAATAATCCGGATCAGTCCCTCAATAGGGTAGCTTTCCAAGGAACAAATGTGAGGATCACACTACAAATTTGGATACCCAATCCCAAGAATACTAAGKAAACTCACAAAACCAAGACAATTGTTTCAATCTTGCATTTCTCCCACAATTGGGATATTTTGATTGGGGTGGCCCCTAGTGAATTTGTGTGTGGCCTAGAGCTAGTCCCATAAGGATCAATAACATGAAAAGAAAGAATTATTTGGATCAACCAAAGTTTTCCACACTGTAGAGCCCAAAAAACCAAGTTTCATGTGTTGTTTTGACTCTACAGAACTTGTTCAATTGGGTGTCCAAGACATGCTTTTGACATGACCATTTATAACCACTAGTAGGCATGTATTTTTTAAGTATGTATTTGTTATGTCATCTCCAATCTCTCCACTGGGATATATGAATCTAAAGATTAGTTTGATCAAAAGAAGATCAAGAAAAATGTCCTAACTATGATCTAAGTTTAACATATTGAGGTTAACCATGTGAAATTTGGAATTTAAGTCCAACCAAGGCACCCAATCACAAGTTTGGGAGCCAAGGATATGAGTGATTTTTGTATGCCTCTTTTAAATGGGCAGATAACCAATCAAAGAGACACTTAACTAGATATTTCAATTACGAAGCACCATTAGTGACCACCATAGGGAATGGTCAATGAAAGGAAAGACTAATCTAAGTGTATCCTCATTCCAAATGAACTTTGGTTTAACATCCTCCTAATATTTCCACATATTCTTGTCCACAAAAGTGTCTTTATTTTTAATTGATATGGGGTCATAATCAGAGTGTGGAGGTTGATTCCTTTCCAGGAACTCTTTGCAACTGGGGTACCAGAAGTGAAAAAAATTCTAAGCATAATTTTCTAAGCTTCATTTCCCTCAAGTGCTTGAATTAGCCATTTGGAATACAAGGTCTAGTCTTAATTATGAGTATTTATTATCCTCATCACCACACCATTATTTTTGGACATTTTGACACAAGATATTCCCCTTGTCAACTTCATAGGCTTACCCAGACCCAATTAGACCTTCCTCCACTGAAAATGGTAAGCCCTCTATTTATGGCCTAGCTAATGTAATTTGTGTTTGATGTTCTAACATGCTCTTTAATCTAGTTAATGGACAAAATGTGGTAAATGCAAGATTCAAATGCAACTAGCTAAATCCTAACTAAAGGAGCAGAGTACAAGTTTAACATGAAATGAAATTAGGCATGAAAGATAGGGGGAATAGGCCACTAACTAAATCCTATGCAAAATCAAGGAGGCTATGAGTAACCAAAAATATTCCATGAGTAGCCAAGAGACACCATGCTTCATATCAGCTATTATCAATCAAAAGATAAGTAAGAGAATAGTACATAAGTTGAAATTTCCACACCTAAAAGCATCAAGGAAACTAGGAAAGGAGAGGATAATCTACAATCAATCACAATTTGCAATATTATCATCGCAATAGCCAATATGTGTTTCTTTTTTTTTAAGAAAAAACCTATGGGGAAACATGAGATATGCTTCCTGACATTCATGGATGGCATCCCTAGTAAACCCATTGATGTAGATTAGTGTATCTCACCCAAGGGGATTCTAATCAAACACCTATTGGCATGAAAGTATCCAAATGCCCAGCATCATTAGTGATAATGGTTTGAATTAACCCCTTGGCCTAACAACAGTCTCTTGTTAATATATAGAGATAACTTACAATTCCAAGAAGATAACTTTTTTCTTGAGGGAAGTGATACCTTTTATAAATATATTCATGACCCATGGCCTTCCAACTTCTATGATTCATCATATACCCTAAGTGACCTTTAATATTTCACATTTTGACTCTACTTGAAATTAATTAAATTTAAATTTTACATATTTGACATGAAATTATCAAGCTTAGTGAAAGTTTCAACTAAAAAAATTTCAAGTGAACAAGATGTATTTCCCACCCTTGGTATAAAACTAGCTACCCTAAGTTCTAACATTTTAGCTTTACATCATGCTTGGTAGGCAGTGCATCCTCTTCAAGGTTTGCTCCATTAACCACGTGGATATTGTTGGCAATTAGTTTTTTCATCTCAATCTTTAGAATGACTTTGTCTCTAAACTCCTTGAATGGGAAATATGCACCTTTGAGACAATTATGTGGAGCAATCAAGATGCTTCTCACAACCCATGTGTTTTCCAAGGCATTTAAGATTTTGCTTAAGATGTTGAGAATTTCAATACATGTGCTTTGTGCATTTTTCTCTTCAAAATCCATATGCGTCAGAGATAAACTACTTTGAATTGATTCAAAGCGTGAATGTAGGTGGAAATCTACACATCTTGCTCTTGCCATTGGATGCATTGTAGGAGTTGTGACTATTGTTGGTGAAACTCCTTCAACTTTATCAACTTTCCAACTGAAATATACATATTATATATATAAACAAACAATCTCTTCATCCTTAGCTATGATATTATTGTACATATTTTTCAACTTTGCATAAAATTGCTTTGAAAAAGTGATTCTCGATGCATTGATGGATAATGGATACACGTCATCAACATAGGAGATCAATTACTCAATTCCCTATACCTCCATCTTAAGTTTCCCACCTTTCTTCATCGTGTATGTCATCTACTTGAGGTCTTGATTATTTTCCTCAATTCGAAGTTCATATTTATGTGAATAAATTCAAAATAATCAATTTGACATTATGTCACTTTGTCTTACTCTTAATTATTTAATAGCTTAGAAAACCATGGTGGTTTCAATCTAATTGTTTGGGTTATTACTTCAACTATAGCTCCTTTATTATGATTTCCACTACCACTACCTCCCTCTATACTTTACATACTAGTCGAATGAGACCAATCATCATAGGACATCATTTGATCTTCTTATCTTGAGCTCTCCCTTGGGTCAAAGTGATCCGGATCTTGAGGGATAAGATTCAAAAGGCTTGAATGCTAAGAGAGGAGGAGACAACACACACAAATCTGCCATGAAATCCATCACAATAATATTGATGAAAATCCATGAACTGAATACACCATAAAAATATGAGAAAGAGAGAGAGAGTTGAAGAAGAAGGATTCCATTCAGAAGAACCATTATATGCAATAAGGACAATTTTGGGACCTCTCCTTCCTAACCTTCACTCTCTTCCTATTTCCTTTTTATAAGGTGTCTTGTTGACGAAGTCAACTTTTATTAGGTTTGACTCTGTCAATTACATATCTATCAAGTTCCATTTTACATAAAAATATGAATTTATGACTTATACATTCGAACTTAGACTATAAGCCCCCTAAGATTTGGATCATAGAGTATCTTAACTCTTCAAGAAAAACTACATTTGGTGGTTCACTCTCTTGCACACTTCCTAGTTCTAAATCATCTAATTTTACACTCACTACTAAGGTCTATTTTGTTATTTCAAAATTTTCCTTTGCTTAAAAAATGGGTGTGTTGACTATCATCCCAATGGCTAATGGTGGTTTAAATGATGGCCCTTGATCTATCAAGGCCAAAGGCTTCAAAACTTGCTTGCTACTTCTCCCTTCTCCCTCTGCAAAATTCTTATATCTTCTATATAGATTCTCCTCCTCAATATGTTGATGATAAAGTCTCCAAATCAACCCCTAGAAAATAAATAATTTCTCAATCACTCGAATGGAGTCATGTACTTTGATTGGATCTTATTGGAATTCATAGGCCTTGACCTCTAAAGCAAGTTGGTCATCATGGGATACATCCAATATCTAATAATTCTCAACCATGAGAAGAAAAATAGGCCAAGTATTTTTCACTATTTTGTAGCATTGGCATTGCCCCATGAAAAGTTGCTTGGTAAGTTATTTCTCAGACCAGTAGCCTAAAGGTATGTATTTTAGCAAAGTGGGTAGAGCCATGGATACCCCATAGATCCTTATGTAACAACTCTCTTCTTGCACTTACCAATCTATAATCAATTTCATGGATTTAATTGACTCAACAAAGAAACACCATTGTTACAATATAGTGGTGTAGCATCACAACACAATATACTTTTTTTTCTCAAATAAATTAAGTTTCTATGACACAAACTTCAACGCATATGGGGGCATCATTATTTGTGTCGTAGTGTCCTTTTTTTACGTTATTTGTTTGAAATGTGCTCCTTGAGGCGTTGTTTTAATGATGAAAACTATGATGTAGGAAGTGGTCTACGTCAAGGTTGCATCAATTTGTTTTGGAAAATAACTTCACAAAGTCATGTTTGCATTGAGTTTGTATCAAAAATGTGTTTTTTTGCATCAATGTAATGTCTTGATGATTCATAATAGTGTTGTTATGAGTCTTATAAGAGTCATGATTCTAGCATATTTTAGACTATTAGAGTCATAGTAGCATCAAAACACAAAACTTTTGCATCATTTTTTGATCTTCCAAGCATCATGTTACTTCATTTATGTGTCATTTTAGCATCATTTTGGTAGCATTTTTATATATTTAGTATTGTTATTGCTTCATATTGGAGTAGTCTCGCATCAAATTAGTGTTTCGAATGTGCCATAATTTCATCCTATTACATCACAAATCCATTTATTCAACCATATTGTGTCAATCTTGCATTTTTTTACAATCATAGTTACATCGTTTTAGCATCAAAATTGTGACATAATTATTATTTTGATTAATTTAATTATTATTAATTAATTAATTAATATTATTATCATCATCGATTTGGTAATTATTATTTATCATTTATTATTAATTTATTTATAATTAATTATTATCATTGATTTAATTATTATTGATTATTTTAAAAAAGTCTAACTAGCTTATAAAACAAGTTTTTTTTTTGTGTCTTGTTTGATCTTTGCAACCTTCGAACCCTAGCACCTTGGGTGTTTTGGCTATGACCATAGACTCGGATGCTAGAGGGGGTGTTCCCCCTCCTCCTCTAATATCTAACATCGATGCCTTCCATTCGTTAGTATCTTCTCTGAGCAAAATTCTCAAGGCTCTACCTTCAAGGTTTGTTAAAACGTTGAGTGAAATTTTGGAGGTTCCTTTACCTTCTACTACATCTTGTCAAATGGTTTTTAATCTAGCTAAAAGAGGGTTAGTTGGATAGTTCACGAGAATGTGGCTTTCTCCAAGAGCAATAGCAATTTGAATCCAAAATAATTAGCAAGTGCCAATAAAGGGGAAGTTATCCCATTATTTATGTGAACAACAATTTTATTCCTTCCTTTTTGAGACCAATGAGGATAGAGATTTAATCTTTTGAAATAGGATATATCTTTTTGGTACTACGGGGATGTATTTGAACAGATGAACTCTATATTTTAACCCGAAAAATGATGTTCCATCTTTGGTTCCTGTATGGGTTTGTTTGTTGCATCTTCCATTGCACTATTGGAGTGAAGACATCATGTGTTACATAGGGAACACCCTAGGTAAATATATTGGCAAGACGAAACCTAAGGATGGAAAAAAAAATTGTGTTTTCCTTTGTGTTGAAGTGGATTTGGAAAAGGATTTCTTGAAGCAATACATTTAACCTTGGATAATTGGAAACACAATCAACCATTGGATTACGAGAAGCTCCCATTTAAGTGTAAATCGCACCATGATTATGGCCATTTTGTGAAAGATTTCAATAAGAACACTCAAGATGAGCAACCAACACAGGAGAAGGATGATCAATGGTAGCATGTGAAGAAGAAAAAACTTAATAATAAGCAAGCCACCTCCTCCTCACAACCTAAACAAATGGCTCGTCCAATGAATCCATCATACCATTTCAGGTCAAGCCTTGGGGAAACCTCATTCAGTTGGCCCAATCTCAGATCCATGGTAAAATATTATAGAAGCCTCCGAGAACAATTCCAAGGGGAGAGAAACCAACCCAAGAAAGAATATGTATGAATTTCTATCTCAAGGGGAACATATCATACAACACAGACATTTGTTCCCCCTAATTTTAATACTAAAATCTCATTTGAAATACGTGTGCTGGAAGAAAACCCGAAAATTATCCCTTCACCAAGAGATGAAAGCAACATATCAAACCATGAATAAGAGATATAACACTCCCCATCAAGGTCCTTATACACTTATAGAGTAGTTACAATGCAGAAAGCTCACCAAAATAATGAGGAAATGAAGAAAGAAGAGGAAATAGTAGAATAAAAGACACATAAAAAGGTAGGATGGAAGCCAAACCAAAGAAAAAGAAGAGGAGATAGTGGATAAAGAGAAAGAATTGGGAACACAAACTACACTTGATAAATTGTTTTTCAAAGGGGCGAGGAACAATAGGAATCAAGGAGGACTTAATTCATCTCCAAGTGGGTCTCAAAAATCAACGGGTAAGTAATGAATATCATCATTTGGAATTGTAGGGGCATGGGTAGTAAATCAAAGGTAGAATTAGTGAAATATTTGATCAAAATAGAAAAACCTATTGTCTTCCTACTCCATGAGACAAAACTAGAGGATGAGGAAGTCATAAATTAGTGTAAAAAGCATTGGAAAAATAACTAAGGGAAAGAAGTAAGTGTTGGGTCGCAAAAATATGACACTTTATTCATCTTTCATATACCATTTGTCACCTTTATTTCCATTTCATTCTTCCACAAAACCATAATTATCATCACTTTCCTAAAAACATATGGGTTTACATTTCCATTTTCCAAATTATTTATTTTGAGTATTTTTAAGAGAATTTGTGGCTAAATATTAGAAAATTAACATATTTTCATTATATCTCAAAGTTGGATGAGTTTTGTGATGACTACGGGCATATTTGAAAATTTTCACAAAATCAAAACTCACCACCTAGCTTCAAATTCGAATTTTATCTTCTTTGAAGATGTGGAGATAATCATTCAAGCTCACTTCAAGGAGAAGATCATGGAGATAGAATATCTTATCCAAGATATTTGTGGAGGATTTGAAGGGATAGGTTGAGAGAAAAGTGGATCTGTAATTATGAGTCTCTTATCTTCATTTATGTATAAATAAGAGGGTTCTCTCCTCATTTCAAAATGGGGCCTCTCTCTAGAAATAGAGAACAGAAGATTGGAACTTTGATTCATAGAGCTTTGATTCTAAGATAGTGATTTTCATTGTTTTGTTATGAGTTGATAGATTAGATTGTTTATGTGAGCTCACATATGTTTTTCATTTGTCTTTACTTGTTATTTGTTGTGTGTTTGTTATAACTCACCACCTAGCTTCAAATTCGAATTTTATCTCTTTGAAGATGTGGAGATAATCATCTGCTCACTTCATGAGAAGATCATGGAGATAGAATATCTTATCCAAGATATTCTAGGAGGATTTGATGGGATAGGTTGAGAGAAAAGTGGATCCATAATTATGAGTCTCCCATCTTCATCTATGTATAAATAAGAGGGTTCTCTCCTCATTTCAAAGGAGGCATCTCTCTAGAAATAGAGAACAGAAGATTGGAATTTTGATTCATAGAGCTTTGATTCTAAGATAGTGATTTTCATTGTTTTGATATGAGTTGATAGATTAGATTGTTTATGTGAGCTCACATATGTTTTCCATCTGTCTTTACTTGTTATTTGTTGTGTGTTTGTTATAGATACTTTCAATAATTTCATGTTTATTCCAATTAGATTTCATTTATGCACTTTCCTGTTTTCATAGATTAATTTTGCATTTGATGCCTTTGAATTTAGATTTAGTTGCTTTCATAGTTAGATTAAGTTGAATTTGATTTCGTAGATTCACTTTGAGTCTCCTGCATAATATAGAAAGGAGAACTAGGGTAGATAGTTTAATTGTTTCATTTCAAGTTAAGTGTGTTTAGATATTAGCATAGGCTAGTATACTCTTGCCCTGCATTTCCTGTGTTTACACCTCGTAAGTTTACCTCCCGGATTGATAATTTATTGTCGCATTTATAAGCATTAATTTTACTCGACAATTTTGGCGCCGTTGCCGGGGAGGTGTTAAAAGGGTTAGAGTTAGATTTTATTTTTCAGTTGTGTGCAATTGATTTTATTTCATGCAAGTGTGTTTTAGTCATGTTCCTAAACTCGGAGGTGTCAAGTCGGTAAGACGTGGGGAGGATCCTATGAATCATTCGAGAGACTGAACGGGCTCGGCCTTGTCAGAGTCGGGACATGTAGGTTGTGTGAGTTTTTCTTTAGTTAGTTGAATTTACATTTCTGCAAATGTTTATTTTGAGTTTGTTTTTACCTAGTTTATCATTTTTGCATTTATATTTTTAGTGTAAAGTTTGGATTGTGAATTAGTTTCTGCTTTCATACTAGTTTTCTTTTGATTTTGTTCATCTTTGGTTTTGTACTCATTTCGCACTTGTTCTGCACTTGTTTCGTACTAGTTTTTCATTTTCGGTTTTTTTTTAGTATTTGGTTTGATTTTCATTAAAATGATTTTTCAATGAGCATAAGCCTAGATCAGCTCACTCGGATCCTAGCAAAATCCAGGATCCCCTCTTCTCAAGAAGAGGAGATCTTGACAGTAGCTGAAAGTTTAATTACTCCTCCAGAGGAAAACGATGAAACAATATTCGAAGAAGCATGCACATCTGATGACAAACAATCATGCGAGCAGGAGATCGAGGAGGATAACGAGGAATTGCGACACGATCTAAGAAGTGAAAACTATGCCTACGAAAGAATTATCGAATGATGGTTTCAAGCAGGTACCAAGTTAGATCCATTTAATTTTTCTTTTTATTTTGTTAATTTACAGTTTCAACACTTAATTTCGCACATTTATATATATTTTCGATTGTCATTCGCGAAATTCACAGTGAACATATTCTTATTACTGTTGCACTTATGGCTACACTGGAAGTTTGATTACATGTAACTGCTTTCTAAATTCCAATTAGAGTAGAGTAGAGTAGAGTAGGTTAGTTTTCAATAAGTATGCTCTCCTCCACGCTTCGTGCGATCTCGGGGATCAGAAAGTAGGATGTCTCTAACGTTTCCAAGAAGAATGATGATGTAAAATTGCTTTAATCATTTTATTTGCAGTCTCTATTTGCTAAGAAATCTATTTTCTTTAATTTTATTTGAATTTGTCTTCCTTTAAAATTTAAGAATAATACGATGATTTAAGTTAAATCATGATTTTTTTTAGGAATAAAAAAAAAATTATTAAAATTAAAATTTAGCTTTTATATCTTTGTGCTTTAACATAGGAATAAAAACATTTAAAAATATGTATAGATATTAAATATATATATATATATATATATATTATTTACAAAAATAATAAATTTAATAATAATGATTCCTCATGCATTGCATTCTTTCACGCTGAAAATGTCAAACAAACACTGATTCTATGGTGCCTTGACAAAGATGAAGACGATGCAGTTCAAAGCACTGAATATTAATACAATTTCATCAAATCTGCTAGAGAAACAAAACAATTTCTGGAAATACCCCGCCAATCTCCCTTGCAGACTTTCTACAAGCCAACAAGAAACATCCAGTGTTCTTCCTCTGTACAGGGCACTCCCCTCTTCCTCTCACAGGAATTACTGGAGGAATGAATGAGATCATCCGAGACATAACCATCAAATCCTTCAGCACTGACCTCAGCCGGATCCGAGTGCTCATATTGATTAACGAAGGTAATAGAAGAATGAAGGAGGAATATATGCTCGGCTCAGTTCAGAATATAACTAAAGAGGTACAAGTACCTTATATCATATTCCTTATGCACTCATCTTCTTCCTATTGCTTATTTACGAGAGAATAGGGGCCTGACTCTACCTAGCCTAGGATTACAGAACTATGAAAGTGCAGTTGTAGGCCAACAATACCTCTATCGAAAAGCTTTCTCGAATAAGAGGGTCAAGGAGATTAGAGTTGCTTCAACGGGAGAATGTAGACAAAGGTGTGGTTCTTTTAATTATCATTCTAGTTGCTCAGATCTAACCCGCACACAGATGCATGGTCAATCCCATTAGAGAGGGGTTTGGTGATCCCATATCCAACTGATATTTCAAGTTCTATTGGAATCCAACGAATAGAATTTGGTAACTATGCCTAAGGAATTTCAAAGCGCTCAGCAATAATCTGTCTGGGTGCACCATGCTAGCTCACCCACATCCGCAAACAGATCCACGACTCTTTAGGCTTGGTCGAATCGACCCTGCTATCCTGAAACTTGTCATAGCGATCAGGCCCTCTCACAATCATGCATGTAAATTCGTTTGGGTTTCAGTGCTTATCTGTCGAACCATAAATGAAACCTTCGGTACACCGATGCAAGGAATGATGTGCTTATAGCATTTTGTGTATAACGAAAAAACCAAAAATGGTCAATCAAGTAAGATATGTCGTTTTTTTGAATGATTCCTTCGAAATCTGTGGACGTAAATCTTGCTTAGAGGAAGTTGAGTCGGTGAGGGTTGGTATCGTATAGTTGGCCAGTGGCAAGATTAGGCATTTGGGATTGATTCTCTCCAGGATCTCTTCCCGAGAATCATGCATTCAATATGGCTTGTGCATTTAATTCCATGGATCATTCCCACATTACATTCACAAATGCAACCACGTAGAAGGAGAAAGGAATGAAATCAGTTATAAGAGATATTGCAGTAGAATCCAAATCTCTAGATCAGATTAACCTATGTTATGGGCATGGCCAAAGTTGTGATGGTCGTTGGGTTGGTGGCAGCACTGATGACTGTAATGGACATGATAACAGAAGGCAAATCTTGGGATGAAAATCATAGGATTCCAGTGTAAGGCATCTTCAAGAATGAAATTGTGGCAAGGTTTTTCACATGTTGTTGTTGTTACTGTATCTATCTGGCTCTGTCGGCAAGCAATCTTTGAAGCGCTCCAGTGGTGGAATGGAAGACCTCCATCAGATGGTCTACTTTTGGGATTTATTGTACTGTTATCAGGACTAGCATGTGTTCTGATTGTCACACGAAATTTCTCCCACATTCAATTAGTAAAGTGTGTGCTACTTCTGGTGGTGGTTGTTGGTGTTTTGCTTATATTTATGCAGCCTCCAATGCCAAAGACATGGTCATTTCAGTCGAAATTGATGCACATACCTGAGAATTCTATGGATGATATTTCCATCTATGGTTTAGTGGCAAAGAAACTGTCCTAGCCATCGTGGTTACTTATCACAACCATTATTGTTTCATTGGCTGCATTTACCAAAACTATTCTGGTGCAGTACATTATAGAGCTTAGGCTACTATATGTTGTGGGTGTTGGGATCATGTTTGGGATCACGTTTAGTCAAACTCCCATTCTACATGACTTTCTTGTTGGAGCTATGACGTGTGCATCTATCTTTGTGGTCTTTACACACTTTCCTTCGACATTAAGCCTGAGGTTTTTACCCTGGGTGTTTGCACTCCTCGTTGCACTTCTACCTGTTATGTATTTGTTGGAAGGTCAGTTGAGGTTAATTAATGCAGAAAATGGAGAAGATGAGAGATTTGTTTCTCTGTTAACCCTTGAAGGGGCATGGATGCCTTCAGTTGGCAATGTTGCGACTATGTTGTGTTTCTTGATCTCCTTGATTCTGAATGTCCATTTGACTGAGGGCTCTGATAGGGAAATTTTTATTCTGGTACCAATATTGTTGTTGCTCAACCAGAACTCTAATTTTTTTTTTACGGGTTTTGGAGATAGACAACGATACTTTCCTTTGACTGCAGTTCTCTCTTTACATTTAGTAGCATATGCCATATATAGACTGTGGTATGAAGTATGGCATGGATATTCTTCTTGGGGACTTAATGTTGGAGGTCCATGTTGGTTCTTTGCTGTAAAAAAAATGTAGCTTTATTGATGCTAACATTTCCTAATCACGCGCTTTTCAATCGCTTTATGTGGGATTATGCAAGACAGCCAGATCTAATATTGTTAATGATCATGCCTCTCAATTCGCCTTCAGTCGTGATGGCTGATATAACGACTATTAAATTTTTGGCATTGTTAGGCATTATATATGTGTTAGTCCAGTATTTGGTATCAAGGCATATAAGAATCAAGGGAATGAAGTTCATTTGACAAGACTAAAGAGTTGTAATGAGGATTTTTTTTATTTTATTTTTTTTCGAAACTCAATTCTGCTTGGATTGTTTTATTGTTTACTGCATGATGGTGTGTTTTCTGCAGGCTGATGGCTTTCACAAAATAATTTAGCTAGATGTGTTTGACTTTTATTGGTTGGTTCATATAAGCTGAATCAGTTGAGGTTACAAAAACAAGTTCACTTGAGGTTACAAAAACAAGTTAGTTTGGAGGAAATCTTTTGTATTTGTGAGAGGTGTTGTCCTCTAGAGTATTGGACGAATTCCATTTGCGTATTTATACTTATAAATACATCTGCCACGTGGCTCACAATGCACTTGATTATGCAATGAATGATGATTTTTTGTGATTTTTGTGTCAGCAGATGAAGTATTTCTCTAGCAACTTCAACAGGACAGCAAGGGTGCAGTACACCGTCATTACAGTCAATAACACATTGGGATCATGTCTTAGAAGAAATGGTTTGGCTTGCAAGGTTCGATCATGCAGAAAAGCAATTGAGATTAATACAGCAAATCGACGAGAATCATACTCTGACCCAACTTCCAATTGCTTAAATAAATTTGACAGTGGATCTAAGAAGCATATTTAAACTTTTAGAACTTTAGTGACATGGATCAGCAAGCAACTAAAGATTTGATAACACCGAGACAATATTGTTATTAAAATGTTTTGCAAAGAATGCCAAGGAATGCAGATCCGACTTTAATTTCGAGTGTTTTGTTTTTCTCTTTTGCATTTTCTTTTGGTTTGTATTATCAAAATAAAACTAAAACCATAAAAATTATAAAACCACAACAACAACAACAACAAAAAATTATAAGAATCAAAATTAGAAAAATCAAAACATTACAAAATACATAAAAAAAATTATAAAAATCAAAATATTACAAATGGACATTCTATAATTCCTGAAAACAATATTCTTAACGCTAATTTGTTTTTCTTGAATCACTTCAAACAACAACCAACACTGGAATAAGTACGCAACAACAGGTATAAGAACTCATTTTATTTCTTTTACTTTGTCGCATTCGTACTTATTTTTGCATGTTATGTTTTTCTTCGAACATCTCACAAGTTTTTCATGCAGAATTTGTACTGAGTTTTTTTCAAGTACACGGCTGATCGCATCTTGTTGCTGAAGTGATTTTCTCAAATCACAAAAATTTTAAAAGAAAAACATGCTTTCATGACTGCTCGAAGGAGTTGAGTCTTATCACACACATCATGACGTTTGTTGTTACACAAAACCTATCCATACAACCATTCCACGTCATGAATTTTTTCTCGCATCTCTCCTTCAAAGCGCATTGGTCATCCCTGTGATGAGGTCTATCTTCCATTCCCTTATCCTTCATGACTTCGCACACGCCTATATTTTTGAGTCGCATACATCTCTTTCCTATTTTTCCATTCATTTTACCTTACAAATAAAACTATTCAGTTCCCTTTTTGACGACTACATTACCCTGCTTTCTTTTCCATACACATTGTTGCTATCGAGGCCTTTTCATCTATAGTCCTACCAATCATTTTTACAAACTCGCATTGACTGATGTGGGATTCCTTAAGGCCCACCTTTCAACAAGTCTTTCCCCATCGACCTCAACGCCTTATCTGGGATATAGACTAGAGTCCATTTGAGTACCTAGAGGCTTGCATGCCTTAATGGAAAGTTCTCTCGCTGACAATCATGGGAATACATCAATGTCCCTTGATCGTCAGATCTTGCAAGTGGCTCGACATCAGCTCATTCATTCACACTTTTCAAGATGTACTCGAGTACCTTGGCACTCATTGACATCAATGATGAGTTTCCTCGCATTGGTTAACGACATTCATCAATGGTCGATAATCCAATGATTTCTCTTCATGCTCGACATCGACACATCCATTCTCATGATTAGAATTGTATCATCAGGTTTAGAAGCGGGTGACGACTATACACTTTTCCATAACTCCATCAGTAGTTGCAGTAGTATTTTTCCATCCATATGAGAGTACCACAGTTCCACTTCCATAGTTCCTCTTTTCCATGATTCACCAGCAGCAGTTCAGAGTCCTCCACTTCATATTCTATGATCCAACAGTTCTAGCAGTCGTAGCTACAGTAGCATTCACCTTTCACATGATCATACAGCAGTGACATCTTCCATGCTCCAGCAGCCGCATCGGCCATATTCCTATTGCATAGTTCATCAACTTTTTGGGTAAGTGGAGGTATGTTCTTTTCTAATCTTTATTCATGCAATTCCTTAAGTGCTAAAAATAGATAAATTTGGAAAAACTCCTACACATACCACATCTTCAGTTCGGGGGGGGGTATTCATTTCATAATTCCATTTACATATTCATCATCTCATTTTCCATTTACCAACATGTTTTTCCCAAACTATGCCTCATTGCATTTTGATTCAAAAAATATTGCTATATATATTGGCATGATTCAAATATGAAGAAAAAA
>SNQJ01S0011241.1:23095-36000 GCA_010110895.2 Picea sitchensis | reverse complement strand
GAGCCCAGACGTGTTCACCTAGTGGTTGCAAAACATGTGATGAGGTACCTTAAAGGTACAATGGATTATGGTCTCAGCTATGATGGAGATCATGACTTCACATTGAGTGGATATACTGATGCAGATTAGGCAGGAAGCGTTGCAGACTGAAAAAGAACTTCCAGATGTTGTTTCAGTTTGGGATCAGCCATGATCTCGTGGCAGAGTAGGAAGCAATCCAGTATTTCTCTTAGCACAGTGGAAGCAGAGTACATTGCCGCATGTTCTGCTAGCTGCGAAGCTATATGGCTTCAAAAGTTGTTGACTGGCCTATTTGACTTGGAGATGAGAGAAACTGTGATTCTATGTGACAACCAGAGTTGCATAAAGATGACAAAGAATCTTGTATTCCACGATAGTTCGAAGCACATAGAAATCCGCTATCATTTCATCTGTGACATGGTATAGAGAGGATCCTTGAATCTCCAGTACATTAGCACAGATGAACAGGTTCCTGACATGTTGACCAAACCTCTATCTCGTGTAAAGTTTGAACACTTTCGAGATAAACTTGGAATAGTCCGAAAGGACCCTCCCTGAAAGGGGGAGTATATATATATTTATTCTTTGCTTCTGACCTCACTGTTAGACGTAAAGCAATATGAGTCTTTTCTTTTGACCTTGCTGTTAGACGTAAAACATGATGTTGTGTGTTCCTTGCTTCTGACCTTGCTGTTAGACGTAAAGCAAGATGAGTCATTGCTTCTAACCTCGTTGTTATATGTAAAGCATGACGTTGTGTGTTCCTTTCTTCTGACCTCATTGTTAGACGTAAAGAAAGATGAGTCATTGCTTCTGACCTCGCTGTTAGACATAAAGCAAGACGCTGTGTGATTCCTTGCTTCTGACCTAGTTGTTAGATGTAAAGCAAGATGATTCCTTGCTTCTGACCTTGTTGTTAGACGTAAAGCAAGATGATGATGATTCCTCTCTTCTGGCCTCGTTATTAGACGTAAAGTGAGATGATGTGTGATTCCTTGCTTCTGACCTAGTTGTTATACGTAAAGCAAGATGATTCCTCGCTTCTGACCTCATTGTTAGACGTAAAGCGAGATGTTGATGTGTTCCTTGCTTTTGACCTAGTTGTTAGATGTAAAGCAAGATGATTCCTTGCTTCTGACCTTGTTGTTAGACGTAAAGGAAGATGTGACTGACACTGAGCTACCAACTTATCAGGTGTGACATTGAGCCAGTGTAGTACTGTAATGTGCCAACCTAGTGCTGTGATGAGGTATCATTTTTATTGATACATATTGATGCATATGATGATGGCATTCTTTCGAGAATGATGATGTCGCTGATGAAGAAAACTTCCAATGACTCGTAAATGTGCTAGCCAATGTTTCAAGATGATATTGATGATACTGTCCTCCTGATGCCACTAATGATGTAGACCTCTCTCCCCTGATGTTGTTGAAGAAGACCCTTCTTGTTAAGGGGGAGTGTTGAAATAATGTAACTGCGAACAGTATTCTTATTATTATTGTTATTTTATTTATAGGATTAATCCCCATTGTGGATTAATCATGTCGGTAATTGTATTAGGACCAAATCCCCTTTTGTGGATTGGTCATTGGACAATTGTAATAGGCAGAATAAGAAGTCATCCCCAACAATTATTATTGAGACCCGAAATTAAATTAACGGTGGGTTTACCCATCCAGAGTGAGAGGTCGGCCCTGCCAATGAAAACCCTTCACACGTACCAGTCTTGTATATATAGAGAGGCTAGCGCCTCACTTTATTACACAACACACTTGCTCATTCTTGAGAAGCAAGCTGCAACTTAACAGTGAGAGAGAAGGAGAAGAGTGGCGCATCTTTTGGAGAGGACTATCTGTATTGGTTTGAGTTATCTCTTGAACATTGTATTAGCAATTTATGATAAGGAAGTTTTTGCTGGGTTTTCTTCCCCTAGAGGGTTTCCCAGGATGTTATCTCTGAACATTGTATTAGCAATTTATAATATGAAGTTTTTGCTCGGTTTCTTCCCCTAGAGGGTTTCCTGATAAATGTGTTGTGTCTCTCAGAATGTGTATTTCGATCTTGTTCTTATGATGCTCTTATCTATTGAAATGCAACTACAATAATAGCATAAACATTAGCAATTCCATTGAACGTATATTAGAGAGTTATAGCATAGGGCAAACTCTTGTCTCAGAGAACCCTTGAATACCTAACCCTTTGGGGACGTAAAACATAAACAAATTAAAACAGACAAGATCTATTGTCGCTTAACCGGTTCGGGTTGCCAAGTAAATACACATTTCATTTTGGTTAAGCATTTGGGAATTCCCTTTTAGCTCCTTCGGACTGGAGTATAACTCCGTAAACAAAAAAAAAAAAAAAAGTCCTGAAATTTTCGAATCTTCATTATTTCGCATCTAGACCCATTGATCTATCTCTTCGTCTCCATTCTACATTCATCCATATCATTTTTTCGAAAAAATTACCGCCTTTTAGTTCCCATCCCTCATGGCTCCATACTGTAGCTAAGACTTGAAGCTCAGCTCAACACCTGCAATTTGGTCCATTAAGACCCAAATCAGAAGTGAAACAACTCACCTAAATGTTGTCGCCATCAATACAAACATCCATGTAGTCCTTAATGGGAGAAATCAAACAAGACCTCACCACCTTCAGTATGTGGGGGTGAAAAAGAGGAAGGGTTATCTGTAGGGATAACCCTTCCTCTTCCTCACCCCCCACATACCGGCGGTGACCATTCCTTCCATTCCCATACCTTGCAGAACCAACACTTTCAACGCGGACTCCACGCTTCCACGTGTATGTGTGACCAAATTTGATGGCTCGAACCCCATTGGTTTGGTAACCTAAATGGAACATTACTTTCTTTATACATCATTATAGATGAATTGGAAAAACTCCAGTATGGTGTTCCCCTCCATCTAGATCAAGAATGTTGGCAATGGTGGCAATGAGAAAATTCCATTGTATGGACACAATTTGTGCGCAGCTTTATGAACTTTGACACCGGAACCAACCATCAACTGCTTTGAAAAAGATTAAACAATTAGGAACAGTGAAATATTTTATATCTGCCTTTGAGTGTTTGGCTTTTAGAACAGAGGGTACGTATGATGCCTTTTCCAAGAGTGTTTTATCAATAGCCTCAAGGATGAAATTCAGAAGCATGTCCTCATGGCTCGGCCGAGAGTTGGGTGGAGGCTACCAAAGAGGCCAAAGAAGTACAACAGTTGTATCTTCTCAAAATGACAAACCCTCCTTCATCCCTCCTAAAACCAAGAACTCTACTACCCTCCGGCCTCCACTAAAGATCCAAAATTGACCCAGGCTGAAATGGATGGAACGCTTAAACTCAAAGGTCTTTGTTGTAACTGTGATGAAATATTTCCCGCCAAGTAAGAACAAAATATTTTTATGGCCATCTTCAGGATATTTTGAAGAAGATGAAGAAACTCCTCCATGTCAATCAATCACCAATCCACCGGACACGTAACCCCTCCCCTTATACACTAACAATTAGAACCAGCCATTTCTCAATTCTCCCATTGGTTTCTCTCGCTCCCCCAAACCCTCAAGATAATCGGGTACATCAAGCACCGAAAAGTCATCATCTCGGTTGATGCTGGCGACTCCATAATTTTATTCATCACAAGATTGCTCCAAGAAACTCATTTCTACATCCATGTCACAATAATTTCCAAATCATGATTGCCAATGGTGGTTCCATGAAATGTGGAGGGATGTGAAAATGTACGCCTCCAAATTGGTGACTACCACCGGAATCCCATAGGTTTTCTATCGACATGGGAGGTGGTGACATTGTGCCGGGTGACCGGGTTATGGACTTGGGTCCCATCTCATGGATTTTAAAGACTTAAATCCAAGGGAATCGGCCTCAGAGGGCCACCAATATAGTTCCAAGGCATCAATCACCGGTTCACCGACATCATTAGTTCCCCATCAGATGAAAAGTTACCGTGCTGGTCATTTTGGTGTTATCACCCAACTCCATGCCATACAAGTAACAGAGACAATTTCTGCATCGCAAGACCTTCAATCCATCCTTTGCAAAACATCAATTGGTCTTTTCCACTCCCCAAGGCCTCCCTCTTCCTCGCTGTGAGGTACCATGATCAGTCTCCATTCCCTTTGTACTAGAAGCCTTCCTCCCAATATCATCTATCTCGTATCACACCCCTTTTCCAAAATGAAATTAAGGAAATGATCCAGAACTCTTAATGCAAGCTGCGATCCTTCCTAGTACGAACTAGCCCCTACTCTTCCCCCGTGGTCATGGTCCTCAAGAAAGAAGGTTCTTGGTGAATGTAACCTAATTTCCATTCCCCAACAAACTTACTATCAAAGAAAAATTCCCCATTCCCTCATATTGATGACCTCCCCGATGAATTGAGTAGCTCTACCTCTTTTCACTAAAATGGATCTTTGTTCAGCTAACAATTAAATTACCAAATACGCATGAAAGAGGCAAAATATTCCCAAGACTTCCTTTAGAACTCATGAGGGCCACTTCATGATTTTTTGTCATGCCCTTTGTTTTGTGTAATTCCCCCTCCACCTCCAAATCCTCATGAATCATGTCTCCGCCCTTTTCTCCACCATTTTTCTTAGTTTTATTTGATATTATCCTCATCTATAGCAAAGCCCTGATAAAATCCATCTTGCTCATGTGGATCGAAGTTCTCCATCTACTCTCAAAGAACAAAATTTTCCTCAAATGCTTTAAATGTGCTTTGGTGCTTCAAAAGTAGAATACTTGGGTCATCCTGGTTGTCAAAGATGGTGTTAGGTGATCCTAAAATATTGAATCTATGTAAGATTGGTCTCACCCAAAGACTCTTAAGAGATCTTGTGGATTTCTAGGGGCTTCAATTGTGGCTATCGCAAGTTTGTTAAGAATTATGGGAAGATTTCTCACAAAGACCTCTCACCGCTTCCTCCTAAAAAGAACCCTTTCAATTTGACCTGCTCAAGATTTCAAACCTTTGAAGATGGCCATGTGTACCACTCCAGACCTGGCCCTTCCCCTGATTTCAAAAAGAAATTTGTGTTGGAATGTGATGCCTGTGGAAAGGGAATTGGTGTTGTCCTTATGCAAGAGGGTCAACCTTTCGCCTTTATCGCCAGAAACTATCCTAAATAACATTGCAAATCCATCTATGAAAAAGGGAAATTTCGCTATTCTTCATGTCATGGATCTATGGCATCCCATTATTGGGGTAACGGTTCCAAATTAAGACACTCATCAAAGCCTCAAGTATTTTCTCGAACAACGTGATTTCCCCAAAACAACAAAATGGGTGACTAAACTCTTTGATATGATTATGAGATCATTTATAACAAATGAAAAGACAATGTGGTTAATGATGTACTTTCCACAAAATACAAAGACAGTTGATCCCTTTTTTCTCTTTCATTCATTAAAATTAGATTGGCTCCAAGCCATTCACCAGAATCACTACAAGATCCCAAAAGTTCTAGCTTGATCCAACAATTGTAGTCTAATTCTCCAGCTTCCCCTCAGGGTACTATTGGTTCCATGAGGAACTTCGATACTATTATCGCAAAAATAATGAATTTTATTCATTCCTTTCATATACCATTGGTTCTCTTTATTTCATTTCATTCTTCTAGAAACCATAATTATCATCATCACTTCATAAAACATATGGTTTATATATCTACATTTTCCAAATTATTTATTTTGAGTATTTTTAAGAGAATTTGTGACTAAATATTAGAAAATTAACATATTTTCATTATATCTCAAAGTTGGATGAGTTTTGTGATGACTACAAGCATATTTGAAGATTTTCACAAAGTCAAAACTCACCACCTAGCTTCAAATTCGAATTTTATCTTCTTTGAAGATGTGGAGATAATCATTCAAGCTCACTTCAAGGAGAAGATCATGGAGATAGAATATCTTATCCAAGATATTTATGGAGGATTTGAAGGGATAGGTTGAGAGAAAAGTGGATCTGTAATTATGAGTCTCTTATCTTCATGTATGTATAAATAAGAGGGTTCTCTCCTTATTTCAAAATGGGGCCTCTCTCTAGAAATAGAGAACAGAAAATTGGAACTTTGATTCATAGAGCTTTGATTCTAAGATAGTGATTTTCATTGTTTTGTTATGAGTTGATAGATTAGATTGTTTATGTGAGCTCACATATGTTTTTCATCTGTCTTTACTTGTTATTTGTTGTGTGTTTGTTATAGATACGTTTCAATAATTTCATGTTTATTTCAATTAGATTTCATTTATGCACTTTCCCGTTTTCATAGATTAATTTTGCATTTGATGCCTTTGAATTTAGATTTAGTTTCTTTCATAGTTAGATTAAGTTGAATTTGATTTTGTAGATTCACTTTGAGTCTCCTGCATAATATAGGAAGGAGAACTAGGGTAGATAGTTTAATCGTTTCATTTCAAGTTAAGTGTGTTTCCTTTTGAATGTTAGATTAGGCTAGATTTAATTTTTACATGATTTCATAGATTAGTTGCTTAATTTAGATTAGTTACTCATTCAACGACAATAGTTTAATGGTTTCTTTCAAGCATTAGCATGGGCTAGTATACTCTTGCCCTGCATTTCCTATGCTTACACCTCGTAAGTTTACCTCCCGGATTGATAATTTATTGTCACATTTATAAGCATTAATTTTACTCGACAGTAAGTTCAAGAGGTGCCTCAGGGGGGCCTTTGCATAATTTGAAATAGTTCTCTCTTGTAATTGAATTACATCTACCCACTCAACATTGGTTGTTTTCAAGTCTTAATCATCTTCAATCTAGAGATATTTTTAATATTTTGAATGTTTATATTACCTTAACATTTAATGAAAAAGTGGAATGTTAGGACTCACTTTCATCTCTAAAGGTTCAAACTATTGGAAAAGAAGTATCATTGCTAGAGATTTCAAAACCACTCTCTGTAAAAACAAAAGGAGGGGAGGAAGAATCATCGAGGATCCTCTTCAGGGGAGGATGGGAGATTTGATCTCCCTTTCATACCTTGTAGTTGTGAATCCAAGTAAAGGAAGGTGTACTTGAAGAAACAAAAGAGTAGGTCCAGGTCACATAGCGGCACAAATGGATCAATTATTGGTTCAAAGTGCCTTTCTTGAAATAAATTTATCAAATTCTTCCAAAATACTCTCATGGGTGGCCTTTAATCACATACCTATCTTCTTGTTTCTAAAGGAGATCCTTAATTATGGTCCTATTCCTTTCAGATATAATCCTTTGTGGTTGTAGGACAAATCCTCCTTCGATACAATTTCCAAGACACGGAGTACTTGGGTGGTTGGATCCCCAATTTTTATTTGGGAACAAAAGCTTAAGGAAACCAAATTTTCTCTTAAGGAATGGTCCAATCACTCATATTCATCATCGTAATGGGAGTTAAAGACACACACAAAAACTAGATTCTATCCAAGATAGACTTGAAGTGGAACAAATCACCAAGGAAATAATTTATGAGGAAAATGGTGCTTTTCAAAATATCAAAAGGTGCATAGAGAAAAGGATCAAAAGTGGTGCTTAAAGTCTTGAAGTCTCTAGTTGAACATGTTAGCGATCAAAAATGCACTGGCATTTTTGAAAAGAATGATGCCTAATATTGTAGGGAAAATTTTACTAGTTTCTCGGGCTCTAAATGCAGATTTGAAAGCACCATTGGAAAGATTAGGATTTGTAGATGTCGATCGACTATTTAAGCATGCAAAACGGACTCTCCATGACTGAGAAATTTGATTTTGAAAAAATCTGCGCTTTCACCAGCGCAGAAGGCAGAATTCTAACTAGTTGGCTGGTGAAAGCTCCGCCTTTCACCAGCTAAGGAGAGGATTTTCGGGTAAATTAGCTAGTGAAAGCCTGTCACGGCCAGAATAGCCGAATTTTTGCCCGGATCGGGGTTTTTTGGGTTTGAATGGTTTGAAATCTTCTTCATAAGCTGGTTATGAATTATCAATTAAAATCTGAAGGCCATTCTTGGAGATGAAAGGCAAAAGGGAATTTTTTGACTAGATTTGGTCATTTTCAAGGGAAAATGATAGGGATCAAATGACACATCACCCAATTCGAAATTTATCTTTGGAGGACCAAATCAAACAGCCTTGGGAGGCTAAAACTGCACTTCATCATCAATCTACTATTTTTAGAAATCACTAAATAGGACCTTTCCTATTTTGTTTTGATTTTCCATTCTAGATCCATTTTTATAGGATCTCATCCTACACTTGTTGTATCTGTTTTGATTTGACTATTTTTAGTAAATCTGATCATCTTTCAAGGATCTAGATTTCATCTTGTAAGGCTATAAAGCCAAATACATTTGGAGCACTAATGAGGTTCAAAATGGGATGCATTTTTGTGCTACGGTATGGACTCTTATGATATAATAAAATTACAGTCTCCTTTCATTTTCAATATCAGAAATATCCATGTTTCCTTTTCTGTACTTCATTTCAGTTTATCTTAGCTTATGAAGACTGTTATCTCTTTATTAAGCTCATATATTTGAAGTGGAGGATCTCCTTTCTATCTTGTATTAAGCCCTACACCCAACTATATTTGGCAATCAAGATTAGTGTTCTTCATTCCTCCTTTGAAATTACTTGATCTGATCATTGTTTTCTGAAAGCACTGTTTCATTTGAATGTATGATGAGTTGTCTGTCACATTAATTATTGAAGTAATCCCATTGTTCCAAGCATACCTACACATCATTTTTAAGTTACCAAGCATCCTTAGTCTACAACCCTAACGAGTTTCTTGGAGTGATAACAGAACATAGGGGATAGCAATACCTTATTTTTCCATAGACAAGCAAGAGTTAGACTATGGAAAAACAATTTCAAGGAAATCGCCACGGCAAATAGTGCAGTTTTGATCCCCATTGAAGAGATTAAGGTGGAAACGCATTCTCATTTTGAGGATTTGTACACAAAAAAAAAGATGGAGTCAATCCATAGGAAATAACAACCATGATGGAAAATATCATGTCTTTAATAACTCAACGTGAGAATGAATGTCTAATTCATGAAATTATAGAAGAAGAGATATTGAAAGAAATATGGAATCTTGCCTCATATAAATCACCTAGACCGGATGGATTCCCATTATACTTTTGATCATTAAGTTTGATCTTATTCAGATGCTATAATATGTTCACATGTCATATAGAATAGGGGGAGGAACTCATTCATCCTTTCTTGCACTCATCCCTAAGGAAGTCAATCCATCCTCCTTTTCCAGATTTGGACCAATTTTGTTGTGCAATGTTTCTTATAAAATAATGACCAAAATAATTTCCAACATATTGAAGAAGCTTCTACCAAAAATCATTTCATAAAATCAAAGAGGTTTTATGGGAAAAAGGAAAATTGTGGACAACATTATAATGTGCAAGAGGCGATTCATTCTAGTTTCACAAAAGCTGATAAACGCCCCTTATCTCACCTACTCTATATCATTATGCCTGAGTCTTTGATTAGGAAGTTGTAATATTATCGATGTAGTGACAATATGCAAGGAATAAAGTGGTAAGATGGGTAAAAAGTCTTAATCATTCACAGTTTGTTGATGACACATTCTCACTGGGAAGAGCCTTTTCTATCATGGAAACCATGTTTAAAAACGTTTTATACCTATTTATTAATGTCTCTGGAGGGATGATCAACTGCAATAAAAGACAAATATATGCTTGGAATGTAAATAGGGGTATGTTAAATGTTTTTTCTAGAAATTTTTTGTTTCCTTTCCAAGAAGTATGGCATTCCTTCATATACCTTGGAATGCTTATTTTCATGTACTTCTATTCTTCACAAATGGGGAAACATGTCATGAACAAGATCAAATCTAGGTTCAATCAATGGGGGTAGGTTCAATCAATGGCGGTGCAGTGTTTGAACCATGATGGTCATGTAGTTAACATTAAATCGGTGCCTTTTGTACTACCCATCTTCCAATATTCAAAATTGCTTGCACTGTCAAGTTTAAAGCAACAAATTGCTCAGAAATTAAGGAGATTTTTATGGTACAGTAGTAAGTCAAATTCCAAAAGATATCATTTTTTTAATTGGTCGATAGTCAGGGCACTAAATAACCATGGAGGACTTAATTTTAAGGACCCATCATTGATGAATCTAGCATTGGGAGGCAAACTTTTGTGGATATTTATTTCTATTAAGTATGAGTGGTGGAAAAAAATTGCATAAAAAATACCTTGTAGGGGAGAGGAAAATACAACTTGAAGCCATCCTTGAGGTAATAGGAGGTTCACCTATTTGGAAATTGTTCAAAGAAACTATCCCAATAATCCAAAAGCAGGTGACATGGGCCCCTAGTAATGCTCAATCCATTGATTTGTGATAAGACAGTATTATGGGGCAACAGTCATTGCATCGCCTCAATCCCCTCAAGGAGTGGTTGGATTGTCAAAGGAAAAAATCACTATTTGATATCTCCATTTGGTGCAGACCTTCTGGTTTATGTATGTGATGGGATTTTGGTTCCCCTACCCCTCACTTGTCTCTTTTAGTTTCTTCTATTGAGGCATGTCTAAAAGGATGTTCTCCTGGAAGTATTTTTGCAATTGATCACAGAGGGTGGGGCTCCATATATTTTTCTGTCAAGCATGGTTATGACTAGAAATTGTTCCAAATCTCTCTCTCCATAAATCTTTGATTTGGAGTAAAATTCAGTATCCAAATGACCTGTAATGTACCCAGCCTCCAACAAGCTAGGTCACACTACTTAAATTTGCACTTCAAAAACTAATATTGAAATATGGTAATAATTAATTTGAAATCCAGTGTTACACATTATTTTCGTCACCCCTATGATCGTTAATTATGTACACCTATCATTTATCTTTAGAAGGATAAATTGCCTTGATCCCTGAAGAAGAATGAATATGAACTTTCCCAGAGAGATGAAATTATATTTTCCTTTGTAAAAAAACTTGTAAAGAAGGATCGTTGCACCTTGCTCAGTGTTAAGGGTGCAAAGATCTAGTATCGACATAGGTTGCACCACAGTGGCATGTGACATTGTCGCAGTTTGCTCAGTGTTAAGGGTGTGATGATCATCCGTACGAAGAAAAAGAGAAACTTCTCGATGTTTCTAGAATAGAAGCTTCGAAGGTAAGGTGGCCTACGATCGGTTTGGATCTGAGTCGCATCCCTGTTCTAGTGGGATCATCCTAGCCTCCTCACCCTATCCTTTTCAACTTATAAAAGGAGAGGATTTCTCATGGGAAAGCTAGTTTTTTTTAGCTTGGTGAGCTAGCTTGGAGTTAGAGTTTTTGAGCTTGGTGATTTGGTGTGAAGAGATTTTGAGAATGGATAATGAGTTAGTATAATTTTGGCTTGAGAATTCTCAGCTGAAGGGCTTATGATAGGCTTTTGATTTATGTTGTCAACATAGATTGTTAGTATCTTCAAACTTACAGTCTTAGAACTCGTTGGAGATAAGTGTGTGGGAAGTAAGGAATTGTTGGAAGGGACATTACAACATCAAGGAATCTAATTGTATCTTTCTTCCACATTCTTTAATACAAATATACTTTTTCTTTCCTATATGAACGTTATTTTTCCATATTGTATGATTCCTTGATCACGTACATAGTTTCATATCGAATAGACTCTGTTATTCTTTTCTTCGTTGGCTTGTGTTTCTTTCCGGATACTTCTCCATAAGCCTTACGATGGAGCTGGGATCACATTGGCGAGGTCAGGTCTACAACATTTAAAAGGTATGTTTTGGATCCTCTTCTTATTTGATATCTGAAATCTAAGGAAAGTTTAGTATATTGTCTTGTTTTGTTCTAGTTTCGGGGTGAAACTAGGGAGATCCATTTGTGTCTGCACTTACTAATTTGTCTAATAACATCCAGCATGAAAGAATGCAATAACCACACATGCAGTAATCAATATTCATGCTACAACATAAGATAAATGAACAGTGTTC
Organism: Picea sitchensis; assembly: GCA_010110895.2. Lineage (NCBI taxonomy): Eukaryota > Viridiplantae > Streptophyta > Pinopsida > Pinales > Pinaceae > Picea > Picea sitchensis. The sequence continues at coordinate 23,978 of SNQJ01S0011241.1, read as the reverse complement.
CATGCACCGCAAAAACCAGCAACCATGTACACGAAAATACATCTCAGAGATAAATATACATAGTGGAATATAAATTATGTAAAAAACACAAAGATCACTTATCTTTTCAATTAAACATTCACCAATTGGTTGTAGACCAAGGACGTTCCTGCCAACCATAGGCTTTGTTGTTCATTAACTCTCAATAGCAATGTCACCCCTGAGTCAGGGCTATGAATCCACAAGGATGGGTCATAGGCCAAATCTAAAACACACAACAGTTGGCTAATTAGCTCTCAAGTTTTCCCAGCCACACAACAATCCTAATTTCCATATCTCTTTCCCCTTCAGCCTGCACAACCCAAAGAAATGAACCCCTTTATTTTCCATGCAGTCCCTCGGGTTGTTCCATTTCTTTTCAGGGATCTAGTGCTACTGGTCAGGAAATATCCATGTTGGAAACTCCAAGCACTCTCAGTTGTGACATTTCTTTGAGAACTGCCATCAATCTCATGCACACAAGCATCCATTCCATCCTAGAATGATTAATAATTCCTCACATCCATCTAGCAATGGCTCTCTACCTCTAGCCATTCATTTCCATGCTCGGAACAGAAGCACACGAATTAGCCAGAACGAGGAAGATGAGTGATTAACAATGAATGAGGAAATCAAAATGAAAGTGTGTAAGAGTGAATGAAGAATAATTATATGGAAAGAGTGTAGGTGTAAATGGAGAAGAACCCCCAAAACATCCCAAAAGGGATGTTTATATAATTACATTAAATCAAGAACCACATAGCCTCCCCCCCAAGAAGCTCATGTAACCACTTCTCTCAATTAAAACAATTATATGTAAATAAAATATAATAAAAAGTTGTATCCCCTTAAGCCCCCTCTCTCG
>SNQJ01S0011241.1:0-12055 GCA_010110895.2 Picea sitchensis | reverse complement strand
GATATCGGAGTTCGGGACTTCGGGGTTTTCAATACCGTGAACCACTGGTATCGTGGATTCGCGTTCCGCGAAATCCCGATGGCGACGTGGCAGCTCGAGCCCGGGGCGTTAATGGGATACACGTGGCGCCATAGCGTCAGATCAGGCTTTCGGCACTCGGAGGTTTATGGGAGGAGTGAACAACGACACATAAATCGCCTATTTTCCGACCAGGAAATTCCCGACAGAGACGGAAGCGTTGACCCTTGACCATCGGAGTTCAGGACTTGGAAGGTCCTGAGCATGGTGCAACAGGGCTCGCGAACTCCCGACCGGCGATTTCCCGATTTCCACAAGCATGTGGGTTCAAGCCATTAAACAACGCGAGTAGCGAAATCCCGACGGAAGAAGTTCTGAAGGCCGACGATGGTTGATGTTATTGTCTCAGTTAGAAATTAATTTGCTTATGTTTAAATATGATGTTTAGAAATTTTGGGATGTTACACTCTAGGCCTTCAGCCATTACACATCAATTTAAATCTTGAAGAATTAACTTAGGGAATTCTTACCTCAATTCCCTTCAACATCAGAAGAAATCAAATGCATACATGCATGGTTTTTATCAACCTACTTCATGCTACATGATCAGCCAGTATTTTTATAAGTTCACAGGATTCCTCTTCCATCCTTTTGATCACCATTCCTACCACCCTCATGGGTCTTCACATAGATGGAATTTGTAAGCAGCAGCAACATCCACATCTTTAAACATGATATGTCATTTTTCCTGAATACATAATCCATCATTAGTCATACTCAATCGTCATAACATCATTATTGCATGTATATAACAACAGACTATTCTAAGTCTACAAGCATTACATATGCATATCCAAGCATGTACACATGAACAAATGCACATCCATATGCACCAAGCATTCACTATCAACATGCCTACTAATGCATATGTATTCTAACTTCATTGTATGCATCATGCACTCTTATTTATTTATTTATGTTGTAGTTGGTTGTCCTTGAATTCCTTCATATCCTTGTTTCCTTATGTGCTCCCATTATGCTCATCTGCACTATTTTTCCCTGATATGAACACTTTCCAACCAAGTTCCACTTGGCCATTCTGCAATCCAATCAATGTGTTCTATTTGCAGCAACTTCTCTTAGGTATATATATCCAAACTATACATTTATGAATCATTCCAACATCTTGGAACGAGTTAACTCACAACATTCTGAATCAACTTAACCATGTGCATTCCACATCCCTACTATTACTTCTATTTTTCCATTGGATTACTTCATTTTACAATTCTATATGAATCCATACTCCTTGCACTCAATACCACTCCCAATGGAAGTCTATTTTCATTCAATGGCACCTTTCCAGTGAAAGAACCTTCATTATTCTATCCCTAATTTCTCTGCATTGGTATCTTGCTTCCACTGTGAACTCTGATATCATAAGTGGATTTCTTGTTCTGAGTACTTTTAGACAAGTAGCTAATTTATATCTAGCAAATCATTCACATGCATTCCTATGCTTGAAACATAGAGATGATCCACACATCACCTCTTAATCTCCTTGTTCTCTTTCACATCAAGCTTTGCAGCTATCAACACATCTCTACCTTCAAGGCTATGGAGTATTACTTTTCCATTCCAAGCCCATTAATGAAATTATTCACCTATTGGCTTCATGTTCTATGTGAGGACTCTTTTTTTTGTATCAGCAATTCAAATTCTATAGCAACTAAATAATAATTCTTTAGTTTCACTCTTCTTGAGTTCTTTATCCATTTATCATTACTTGCCTTGTAGCGCTTACTTGCCTTGTAGCGCTTTATTGCCTCAACCAAATTCTACAAGCTATGTCATGATTACATGACTCTGATATCCAATCCTTGGCTTGAATTTCTCTAATTATACCTCTAATTCTTCAAAATGTGAAAGCAACCATTTTTGTTAGAATTATGCACATTATAGAAATTTTGTCAATTAATGCTACATGTCCTTTTTCTGCTCAATTCATGAAGAAGTATATCATCAGTCTCCAAATTATAATAATTCAAGGTTATTATCCTCTAAAACATATTTTCAATTACTCTACTCATGCCTCATTCCAATCTATGAGTTGAAAGTTATGGCTTCCTGAAAAAACCACTTTCACCCTTTTTGTGCATTTTCTCCACTGGTGTAATTTTATTGAAGTGCTAACTTTTGTCAACTACAGACGAAAATATGTCGGGAAATAGAGAAAAAATTGTACGAGAAATAGTTAAAAATCATGACAACTAATTTATAACAACTCTAATACTTTCAATCTGATGCTCCAATACAAAAATACAACAATATGGAATCTGCAACTTTGTCCCTTTTCACCCATTTTTTCAAACTTGGAATTTTTAGCAAAACTAGTTATCTCTCAATCTGTGCACTTCTGGAAACATTTCACAAAACAAAAGTTTTTTGTCTTGATTATTATATAAATTGTCTAGCAAATAAAATTTTCCAGTTTTGTCATCTAGGTACACTTTTCCTCCTCTGAAAATCTCAAAAATCCCCAAAAAGTGGCATGGAATAGTGGATTTTGGCCTATTTCAGCATCCCCATTCCAAACCCTTAGGATTTATTCAGTTCCTTTGTGGGTTATTTCTGCGTCTTCTTTATAGACTCTCCCCAAGAGTTTAAACTCAATCTATACTTCTTTTGATGATCTAGACCCAGATCTTTAAAAACCATTATTTTGCAAATTCTGACAAATCCAAGTAGAATTAGAGAATGGCCATGTCTGACAATTTTGTATATTTCCTCTCTATGGAAAAAACCCATAAGTTTCATCTTAATCCAACTTAATATGCTCCAGTTATGGACAAAATACGAAAAATGGCTCCAGACTTGGGTTTTTTTTTTTTTTAACTATGGAAAAATTTTGCCTAAGTGCGATCTGCACCATCGATCTCAAATTGAAAGCATTTTGGACAGTTGATCTGCTTTCTATCAGTGATTTATGATCATGGATCAATTATTTCCTTTTTGAACCAAACCTTCCCACCAATCTCCTCGATGCTCGATCACCTACCATCGGTCATCGACCATTTTTCTCTACAAACCAAAAGTCATCCATGAACCTTGTCGATGCTCGATCATATGCCATCGACCATCAGTCATATTCCCTGACAAACCAATATTTTTCACAATCTCATCAAACCCTGGACATCGATGATTGAACATTCCTTTGTTGACATGGAAACTATGCTGACGTGGCATGACACGTGGATGTTGACATGGCAGGACACAAGAATGTTGATGTGGCATGGCATGTCATCACCTTCCTTTCCTTCATCGGTCATCGGAAATTTCTCTTGGAAAGATATGAACATCACATTAATTCTATCGATGTTCGATTATAAGCAATCGGTAGTTTCTCTTGGAAGAATCTGAACATCACACTAATTATGTCGATGCTCGATCAACGACCATCGACAATGGAAGATATCTCTTGGTGAACTTCAACACTTCGCCAAAACTTGTCGATCCCTGACCATCGTCCATCAATGATATAAGATGTTTTTTTTCCAAACTTTAATACTTCTCCAAACTCGTCGATCCCCGACCATCGGCCATTGGCGATCGGAGAATTATGTTGACTAATTTCAACACTTAGCAATTTTCAGCCAAAACCCAAGTGAATTTGGGTCGTTGGTCTCCCACTCAAACTGATCTCGACCGTTGGTTGTCTCCAACTTCCCAAATGACTAAAAACAAATATGAATCATTGAGCTTCCTCATTTTTGAACCACCGAAATGAATCTCAGTCGTTGATATGGTAACTTTGTCAAACCTTGAAAACATTAGGATTTTTAAATTTATCAAGAATGAATATGGGTTGTTGATCTCAAGATCGAACATGATCCCAGTCGGGTATTCTCTTAAATCTTCCCCACGCTACAACAGCCATTAAAATATGAAATTATTTTCAACCTTCCAAGTTGAATTTGTCTCTGCAACTCTTCATATGGAATCCATTAAACTTATCATACAATCTTGAATCATTTAAACTCAGATCTTCTCACAAATTTGGGGGTTTTCTCTCTAATTTCTTCATTTTTCCCCAAATTCACATAGTTTGAAATCTGCAATAGATAATTTATCTAATTCACACTCGTTTCAACCCATACAAGTCTGGTATTTGAACCAAAATATATGATACCAATCTGTAACATACCCAACCTCCAACAGACTAGGTCACGCTACTTAAATTCGCACTTCAAAATTTGATTTTRAAATCTGGTAATAATTAATTCAAAATCTAGCATGAAAGAATGCAATAACCACACATGCAGTAATCAAGATTCATGCTACAGCATAAAATAAATGAATAGCGTGCCATGCATAGCAAAAATCAAAAAGCATGCACACAAAAATACATCTCAGAGATAAATATACACAACAGAATATAAATTATGCAGAAAACACAAAGAGCACTTATCTTTTCAATCAAACATTCACCAACTAGTTGCAGACCAAGGACGTTCCTCCCAACCATAGATTTTTTTTTTCATTCACTCTCAACAATAGTGTCACCCACGAGCCTGGGCTATGAATCCACAAGGACGGGTCCTAGGACAAATCTAAAACACACGGCAGTTGGCTAATTAGCTCTTAGGTTTTCCCAACCACACAGCAATCCTAATTTCCAGCTCTCTTTCCCCTTCATCCTGCACAACCTAATGAATTGAACCCCTTTCTCTGCCATGCAATCCCTCATGTTGTTCCATTTCTCTCCAGGGATCTAGTGCTATTGGTCAAGAAATCTCCATGCTGGAAACTCCAAGGACTCTCATTTGTGACATTTCTTTGAGAACTACCATCAATCTCATGCACACAAGCATCCATTCCCTCCTAGAATGATTAATAATTCCTCACAACCATCTAGCAATTTCTCTCTACCTCCAACCATATGTTTCCATGCTTAGACCAATAGCATATGAATTAGCCAGAACGAGGAAGATGAGCGCTTAACAATGAATGAGGAATTAAAAAAGAAAGTGTTTAAGAGTGATTGAAGAAGAATCCCAAAGAAAGAGTGTAAGAGTAAATGGAGAAGAACCCCCAAAACATCCCACAAGGGATGTTTATATAATTACATGAAATCAAGAACCACATGCCCTCCCCCCAAAGAAGCTCATGTAACCACTTCTCTCAATTAAAACAATTATGGGTAAATAAAATATAATAAAAAGACTTATCCCCTTAAGCCCCCTCTCTCGTGGAATCATAGCCCCTATCTCGTGTCCTTGTCTCTCTCACAGCCAGTGATGTATTATATATATATATATAGAGAGAGAGAGAGAGAGAGAGAGAGAGAGAGAATTATTGCATTTCCAGGAACTTCAGCCCCTTTCCAACTTTACCAGCTCACCATCCTAAGTCACATTTACATAATGCATTCTAGTCATAGGGGTTAAAATCGGGGGTGTTACATAACCTGCCTAAAATTAACATTTTATGTTGGACTCTTGTTCATGGAAAGATTTTGACAGCCAAGAATTTTCTCAAGAGAGGGATACAAGGACCTTGAAGATGTGTCCTCTACCTTTTGAGTGAGAATCATCACATCATTTGTTTCTTGAATGTGCATACATTGTGTGATTTTGGATTTTAGTTGTTAATGGGATTGAGGATAGATTTAGGAAGCCAGACTCCTGGAAGAACCTATATGATAAATGGAGTAGTGTTTATAGAGGTTCGTTTAAAAATAAACCAAACTATAGAAGGATCTGGATAGCACTGCAAAAATACAGTATGTGAGTAACTCTGGTTGGCATGGAATTGAGCCATCTTCAATCAAGTGTTGATCGAACCTAAGTTGGTGGTAGTTCAGGCTTAATATTTGTTGGAAAAACATTTCAATTCCAAATGAATTTGACTTTTTGTTGCTCAATACCTGGATAGGGATGAAGAGAAATGGTATGAACAACTCAACATAAAAACTTCTTCCATTCAACTCAGAATTGGGAAAGAAAATCCTAGATCATGTGAGTAGCTTCAAATGAATTCTGGAGATTTTTAGACATGGAGTTCTCATTAGAATTATTTTCTCCTCTTCTTTGATGGTTCCTCGAAAAGGAATACAAGGTTGGCAGGTGCAGGAGGGGTTATCATAAACTCTGGAGGAACAATAGTATATATTTTTTCCTAAAGTATTAGCATATCTATTAATAACTAGGTTGAAGTATATGCACTCCTTTAAGGTTTGAAATTGTTAGGAATAAGATCACGTAGAAATAATAATAAAACAAATCAAAATGAATGTGAAAATTAAAACACAGAAGAACACAATACAAGAGAGGCATTGATATGTGTGGTTCACCCAATATGAGCTAAGTCCACAGAGAAACAACCACTTATTCCTTTATTTTGTCCAGCAAGGGGATAACACCTGTATCACATCCATTGCAACCTTCTCCTCACTCTCTCATAGTCTCCTCTCTTAGACACACTACAATATCTCACCATACACAGCCGCAATAAAATTCCCTCTTTTAAAAGGGGTTTCCTTCTAAGGCAAAAAGGTACCAACATAACCTCTACTATCATATATGTGACCTAATAATGAATGGTCTAGATTGACTACAAAATTACAATATAATAAATATGATCTTGAAGCATCCAAAATCCCTAATCTGTTGACCTATATTACATTACAACCTCAATTCCTTAATCGGAATTAGAAAACCATAGGCTACCAAAACCGTGTGGCAAAACCACCCAAACGGATGCTAAAAAACCACCCCAAAAATTTTGCTCTGGGGAAAAAAATGTTACTCGAGGGATCTGACCCTAAACCCTCTAACATGGGAGGCTAATTGTGCAAATAATATAACACAAAACCCCACTAGGATATAGGATCCAAACGTGGTTGATAAAATACCTCTGAATCAGTAAGATAATCAAGCTCCACAACCAACAATCTCCCACTTGGAGATTGATCACAACAACTCCACCTCTACTACACATGTTGGACTATGCTCCAACTTTGGACCTGGAAAGTTTCTCATCTTCACCTTCATGCTTGAAGGGAAACTAAAACTGAGAAAGAACTCAGTTTCTCCCTGGTTACTACCTTCATTAACTTGTATATTTTCCAAATTCAATTGTCCATCTTCCAAAATTGATTGTATGAAATGGTATCTAAGTTGTATATGTTGAGTCCTATAATGGAAGGATGAGTTCTTTGCAAGCTGAATGGCACTCTGCTTGTCACTATATAACTTGGTATTCTCCTACTTCTTTCCCTATTCCTCTATAAAACTTTGTAACCAAATCATATATTTGTTGGCCTTTGTAGAAATGACATACTCTACTTCCATTGTTGAAAGTGCAACGACCTTTTTCAATTTTCAAATCCAACTCACTATTGTTCCACCTATAGTAAAAACATACCTCGTGGTGCTTCTCCTACTATCTATATCACATGCCATATTTGAATCAACATATCCCTGTAGAACAATCTTTGAACCCAAAACATAATGCATGAGTAGTAGTACCTCTCAAATACCTGAGAATCCACTTCACTATCTTCCAATGCTCTTTATTTGGATTTTTCATATACCTTCCCATAACTCCCACTGCATGTGCAATATCTAGCCTTATGCACACCATTGCATACATCAAGATACCAATTGTCGATGAGTACAAAACCTTGGACATGTAATCTATTTGCTCCTATGTCTCGGGACACATCTCCTTAGTCATATTGAAATGGTTGGCCAAAGGTGTACTAATTGGTTTTGCATCTTGAATTTTAAATCTTTCCAACACCTTCTCTATGTACTCACCCTAAGACAATGCTAATTTGTGATTTTTCCTCCCTCTTTTTATTCTCATACCAAGGATTTGTTTTGCAGCACCCAAATCCATCATCTCAAATGAATTAGCTAAATTTCTTTTGAGAACATTTATATCCTGCATGTTAGACCCTACAACAAGCATGTCATCTACATACAATAAAAAGATAATATAGTCGTCATTATCTAGTCTCATAAAATAAAAACAATGTTCAGAATGACATCTACAATAACCTTGTTATATCATAAACCTGTCAAATTTCAAATAACACTGGCTTGGAGCTTTCTTTAGGCCATACAAGCTCTTCTTCAACCCGCATACTAATTTCTAGTTCCCTTTGATCTCATACCCCTGCAACTGCTACATATAAATATTTTCCTCCAAATCCCCATGGAGAAAATTTGTCTTTACATATAACTGTTCAGGATGCAAATATTCTACTACCAGTAGACTTAAAATAGTTTTAATTGAAGTCATTTTAATAACAGGAGAAAAAAATTCATCAAAATCTATACCTTTCTTATATGCAAACCCCTTTACATCAAGTCTGGTTGTGTGCCTCTTTTTTCCTCCGTCTTCTTCCTTCAAATTGTAAACCCAATTATTTTGCAATGATCTTTTACATGTAGGCAATTGAACCAAGTTCCAATTCTAGTTATGTACTAAGGAGTCCATCTCCGCTTTCCTGCCTTTCTCCCACTTCTTTCTAGTTTCTACCTGCATTGCTTCTTCATATATTTCTAGTTCACCAAGATAGGTCAATAATAAATAATACATTGAAGGAGAGTATAGTTCAGCAGGTGTAATGACCCAGATTATTAAATAATTATACAAGCAAAAATTTAGCCATGTAACAATCAGATCTACTAAAGGAAATACAAAATTACCATAAAATAGTCCAAATACACATTGACTCTTCATTGAAATTATTAATGAGAGAGCCAGCGAGAGGTAAGGAACCTACCTATGGTGAAGAACACATCTTACTTGCAACCCAGTGACTTGAGGAATGTATCCATACATTGATCAATGACCTGACAATCACAACAAAAAGTGGGGGCCGACTCTCCACCCAACCATAGACATTGCTACTTAAATATTTAGTAGTAGGTCACCCTCGAGCTCTCAATCTACTACTTATGCCAGTAAATCTTATGTCTTGTATTGGTGTTGTGATGCCAAAGTCCCAAAGAATGGCTAGAGTGTTTCTCTTCGGTGGTGTTGTGGGATTGGACTTCGATGTCTAGGGATATACATGGTTGTTGAGGAGGGAGTTGGGGTCAACCTTTTGATATGTCTGGTGTATGTGAGTAACGATTCAAATGCCTACTTGGGCAGATGAGGTCTCAAGCCTTGGGGCTCTGGATAGACCGATAATCTTAAGTCTGGTTCCGAAAGTCAAGAAGGATAGCTAGAGAGTACTCTCACTTCCCCGGTGTTGTGATGTGGACTTTATATGCATATTGTAGTCACTTGGGTGGCTTATACTAGTCCAGTAGAGGGTCTTGAAGTTAATAGAGGGTGTTGTGGAGGATATGGTGAGATTATTAAAAACCTACAAGTAACATAGTCAAAACTAACTTCGGGACGAAGTTCCTTGAAGGAGGGGTGTGTGTCATGCCCCATATTATTATTTAATATACAAATAAATAAAATAATAAAAGAAATACAATAATTTTCCTAAAATGGTCATAATAAATACTTATATGAATAAATAATAATAAAAGAAGTATATAATGCTTATCCTAAAAGAGTTCATAATAAGTAATTATTATGGATATTTGGGTAATTAAAGAAAATGAAAAAATAAGTAATGACGATTAATAATGAAGAAACCCTAAAATATAATAAAGAAGTAAATAAAGGATCCTAGGGATCGGGTTATTTACCATGGATGGACTCTACATAAAGAGGGAAAAGAAGGAGAAGAGGGCATCTCTCTTTTGGTTGAGTTATAGAGAGGACAAGGCTTATGAATTACCGGTACGATAGTATATTGAGGGCTTGGGGGTGACCTGCTACTAAATATTTAATTATCAAGGTCTATGGTTGGGTGGAGAGTCGTCCCCCACTTTTTGTTGTGGTTTTCAAGTTAGTGACCAAGGTATGGATACGTTCCTCAAGTCACTTGTTACATGTAAGATGGTTTCTTCACCAAAGGTAAGTTCCTTACCTCTCATTGCCTCTCTCAATAAGAATTTCAATGAAGATTCAATGGGTAATTTTGTATTTCCTTTAGTAGATCCAGCTATTACATGGCTAAATTTTTGCTTGTATAATTCTTTAATAATCTAGGCCATTACAAGGGGTTTTCTTAACGAGTAGATCTTCTAACAACACTTGCAGGACTTTGAGGTACTTCTTATTGTTGTTGTTGTTGAAGAACATCTTTATTTTTTGGCACCTATGAAATTTCATTTTCGGTGATTTCATCAAGCAATGTGTATTATGTGTTTTACTTTTCTTGTTTATTTCCCTGCCACTAATATTTGTACATGAATTTCTCATTGAATACCACATCTCTACTCCTAATGATTTTGTGATTTTCATAATCCCATACGTGACAACCAAAATCATTAACTCCATCTCCAATAAAAGTACACTTCTTGGATTCTACCTCAAGCTTTGTTCTATTTTCTCTATCAGTATGGACAAATGCTTCACAACCAAGAGTCTCCATAAATGAGTAGTTTACCTTTCTACATGTCCATATCTCCTCTGGAATGCCACCATTTGAGGAACTTGAAGGCCGTATATTTAATAAGTAAATAGTTGTATCCACATCTTCTGCCCAAAACTATAAGGGCGATCCTGCATGCAATCTCATACTCCTTGCATGCTCCATGATTGTCCTATTCATCCCTTCTAACACACCATTTTCTTGTGGTGTTCCTGGAACCATCTTCTCTTTATGAATCACATGGTATGAAAAATAACTATCAAAGTCCTTGTGGTAGTATTCACCTCCATTATCTGATTTGAGATACCTCCACTTATTTCATGTCTAAATCTCAACCAAAGATTTTCATTTCTTAAAAGTATAAAAAACGTTAGATTTTTTTTAATGCAATAAACCCAAGTTTTCCTAGTTGCATCATCATTAAAAGTAACATAATAATAAGAGACACCAAGAGATGATACCTACGTTCGGTCCCCATACATTTGTATGCACAAGCTCTAACTTTTTACTCTTCTTTTCCTTCCCATCTCTGAGAAATTTGACTCTCTTATGTTTTCCAAAAACACAATGCTCACAGAAATCTAAATCAACTTGCTTCAAATATGGAAACAGATTTCTTGAGTGGAGAATATGCATCCCCTTCTCACTCATGTGCCCAAGACTATGATTCCACAATGGTGTATATGGTCATGTAGAATCTAAAGCAATAGAAAAGACATCATTACTAGTACATAAATACCATCTACCTACCTTTTCTCATAAAAGAGATAAAACAACATGCCATGCACAACAAATAACCAGCAGACAGGCACATTAGAATACATATCTCAGAGATAATTAAATACACAGCGGAATACATTAAACAGAAAATGCAAAGATCACTTATCTTTGCAAGTAAACGTTCACCAACTGGATGCAAACCAAAGACATTCCTCCCAACCATAGACGTTGTTGTTCATTTACTCTCAACAGCAGGTCACCCCCGAGCTAGGGATATGAATCCACAAGGACAGGTCCTAGGACAAGTCTAAATACACAGTAGTTGGCTAAGTAGCTCTCAGGTTTCCCAACCTCACAGCAATCCTAATTTCCAGCTCTCTTTCCCCCTCAGCCTACACAACCCCAAGAAATGAACACCTTTATCTGCCATGCAGTCCCTGAGGCTATTCCATTTCTCTCTAGGGCTCTAGTGCTACTGGTCAGAAAAGCTCCCTACTGGAAATTCCAAGGAATCTCAGTTGTGGATAGTTCCATCCGAACTTCCATCAAGTTCATGCACACAGGCATCCATTCCCTCCGGGAATGATCAGTAAATCATTACAGCCATTCAACAATGGCTCTCCTCTTCCTTCCATTTGTTTCCATGCTCAGCCCAAGAGCACACTGTTAAGAACCAAACATCAATATAGCATATAAAAACCTCAGGAAAAGTACTCAACGCCTTGAAAAAGAGATAATTTCATATAATAAGCCTCTTCGAGGGGGCAACCTCCTTTTACCCCACTTAAATGTTCAAGTAAAAGATGA
>SNQJ01S0011240.1:351322-388001 GCA_010110895.2 Picea sitchensis | reverse complement strand
TGCCTGTTCATCATTGCAACTCTTTAGATTCTATGTTTGTTAATCCCACGTGTCCATCATCACCGAGTGTCATGATCAAATTAATTCACATCACCAACAGTTAAGATTCTTCATCTTCTGTTACAGTCGAGATCAACTACTCTATTGCAGTTACAGGCTCCAATGCTCATCCAACTGTTAATCACCTCCACGAACAGTCAGTGTTCTACTTGTATATGCCTTGATATTCTTCACCTCCTCTGTCGATCACACAGAAGTCTCTTCAAGTCCTCTGGCGGAAACCATCAGTGGTTTCTAGCAGTGACACTGAGAAGTGCTACAGTAGCCCTCCGATATTCTTCAGTTTCATCTGCATCATTGGATTAACTTCTCTAAATCTTTCGTTCATTTTGGCATTCCGCTCTTCAGCATTTCGGGATCACCATGCTGGAGGATTTTAGTACTCTCCATTTCTCAACCCCCAAAACTTCGAAAAGGAGCTTGTCTTCATTAACGCCTTCCCCTATCTTCCGCCAATGTGACCAACGGCTCTGACCTCAGCCTTAGTCGAAACTGCATTTCGCAATTTCACGTTTCGACATTTCGACATTTCGACACTCTTGGTGGTGAAGTGTTTCGACTCTTCAACTCCCGGTGTCCGGAACTCCGAAATGGAGTCAGATCAACGGTTCGGTACTCCAGCGTTTTTCATTTCGGAGAATCGACATTTCAATATTCCTGTGGTGAAAGACCTTGACATCTCCATGTTGCGGTGCCTGAAACTCCGAAATGGAGTTTGTCTGTGACATTTCACGACTTCAGGTTTCGTGATTTTGGGACTCCTCTGATGAAGGGTCTTTACTCTTGACTCCTCCTACTTCTGGTATCCGAAACTCCGGTATGGAGTCTTTATCATTTCTCGACTTCGGATTTCGATACTTCAGGACTCCTTATGATGAGAGTCTTTGTCATTCCATCTCCTAGTATCTAGTACTCCAAGCGATGCACCTGTTTCGGTTTTTCGCATTTTGGCACTTCGAGACTCCTGATGATGTGAGTCTTTGACATCTCCATCTCCCCGTAACCGAAATCCTGATATCTAACACTCCAAGTGATGTGCATGTTTTGGGTTTTCGTATTTCGGCACTTCGGGACTCTTGATGATGTGAGTCTCTGACATCTCCATCTCCCGGTAACCGAAATCCCAGTATCCAACACTTCAAAATGGAGTCGGATCAACAGTCCACTATCTCCTCGAACCAACGACTCAGATCATTTCAGCATTTCGCATTTCGCGATTTCGGGACTCCTGTTGATGAGAGTCTCTGACATCTCCATCTCCCGGTAACCAAAATTCCGATAGCCGCAACTTCGAGCGATGCGCCTATTTCGGGATTTTGGGGTTTCGCATTTCAGCTTGCTCGTTAAAGAGCATGCAGGTTCTCCTAGATCCAATGCCGGTCGGACCTCTGGCTCAGATCTGACGTTCATCAAGAAATCTCAATGAGATCCATCGCTACATACTCTGATTTTGATGAGCTTGCTCTGCATCGTCTTCCCAAAAGACTTATGGAGCCCGCCTGACACATCCTTCCTGTACTCAAGACATCATCGTTGCTGTACTTGCCATCAATGAAAAGAATACACTGCCTGTAAAACATGCCAACACTTTCTTCAAGGGTTGACATCAATGACAACCAACCTTAATCAATAATGGGTCCTCTCATTCAAATCATCACGATTGACCAAACACACCTTGGTTAATTTTCATTCCAAGATCTTATTGAAAAATTATGTCATTCTATTGGCTTGTGGGTGGTATGGTGTCATTTTTTGATGATGGATAACAACTATTTTACCAACATGGCTACTGTGAAACCTCCTATGAAGTGTCGACCCTAGTCACTAGACCACATGGACATCCAAACCTTGTAACTGTATACTAGAAAATGAATACTATGAGAGTCTCCACTAAACCATCTTGGATAGACACAACCTCAACCCAATATATTAGATAATCTTTAACTATTATAATATATCAAACCCTTGAATAGCATGCTTGTGGAATGATGGGACCTATAAAATCGACTACCTAGAATTGGAATAATTCTTCGACCATAATGGTTTTTAATGGCATTTCATCTCTCATTGAGGGCCACCCCTCATGTTGGAAAACATGACATTTCTTGGCTTACTCAGTCACATAAGTAAATAAATTTGGCCACCATAGTATTTCTCATAGAAACTTCTACATAGTAGCCTTACCTTTATGGTGTCCACCACTTAGCCCATCATGTGCCTCTCACAATATTGCATGGTTGTCATGATCCATCATGGATATCCATACAAAATCTCATTAGTCATCAATGTATAAAATCGTCTAGTGATTAACTAATAATTATTCACACATACCACCAACTATCTATGCTAATGTTGAGCATAGTCCTCAGGCATTGGAATTGGACCAAGGAATACACCAATCTCAATGAATAAGTTTGGAATAGCATCTATGTGAAAGAGATTGGCATCATGCAGTTCATTAATTATCCCTATGATTTCCCTATGTTGTACTCAAGAAATATGACGGGGCCCACATTCTACTTTCCTATCTTCATGGTCACTTTAAAATCAAACTCTTGAGACAATAACAACCACTGGTAGGTCCACCCTTCCAGGATGGGATTATAGACTAGATACTTCAATGCTTAGTGGTCAGTGAAAAAATTATCTAGGCTCCCTAATAGGTAATTCCAAATCTTATGGAGCACATACACTATCACAAACCCTTCACATTCTATGGTTGTATAATTTCACTCAATCTTGGATAGATTCCTTCTTGCAAAGTGTTGAGTACACAACACACCCTTTAAAATTTTAGGTACCACTTTTATTTTTAACCATTCTACACTTTCTTCTTTTGGTTTTCCATAGGTTGCACATTTTCCTTTTGTTAAGTTTATGGATTTTTCCTTTGTTTTCTTTTCATTTAAAATATCAAGAAAACCCAAAAAATATCATTCTTTGCGTAAGGAAAGGAGAGAAAAAAGAAAGAATTGAAAAAATCTTAAAACAAACAAATTTCACAAGGGTCGATGAAACCATCGAGATTAGAGCATGCAAGTGTAATTCAACATAATACAAATGTCGATCCCGACAAGGGTATTAAGGAGAGTGTCAATGAGCCATTGGGGTTGGCACAATTTCGAGTCACTTTAAAGAAAATATTTCATGTTTTCCATCGATTGTTGATGCACCATCGACGTTGGAAAAAAACATATGAAGTCGAGTGCAAAGGAGTAACTCGTCCCGACTAATATCGATGAATTACAAACCAAGGAATCAATCTTAGCTATCTAATTATAAACAATAATGAATCTCGACGATTAGAACTTTTTGCATGGATGGTGGCTAATATGTTAACTGTACAGGTCTACGTCACCATTGCCAAGTCATCAATCTACACTAACACTTCATCATGCTACATCACCAATCGTACAGTGACATGTCACTAACCATACGTCATTTTCTCCCCATCATCCTAGCATGTCACCTACCACATCACCTTCCACATCATGCACGGGTACTGAAACTCCAATGTCAATGCAAGGCTTAAAGAGAAGTATCAATGAGATATAAACATCAGAGGGAGGCTGATTTAGTTTGTACTAGAGTGTAAGGATTATGTCGATTGGTGATAATCCATCGGTCATCAACAAAATGCATTAGAGTCTTAAAAGAAAATGTAAGCGAATATACCAATGTTGATGAACCATTGTTTCCAAAAAGTCAATCTTAGCCATCCAATTTCAAGTAACAATGGATTCTGGCCATTGAAGTTTCCGCGAAAATTGTATGCACTCGGATGACCGTACAAGCCATGTCATCCCACCACGTTCATTGATGAGAAAAAAACATGTTCGGTATTTTTGTGATAAATTTTGACCATGAAATTCGTTTAAGGCATGTCTTATACAATTCGAAAGGTCCCTCTGAGCTCTACAACTTTGTAGTTATAAGTTTTCCTTGATTCCACATTTTTTGTTTACGATTTTTGAAATAAATCTACGACATTCAAAATTCTTATGGTATTTTTTCTATAACTTTTGAATTCGATCCATGTTTTGAGAATGCATCTATAACTTTTGTGTTATTAAATTTTATTGATTTGACATGTTTTTTTTAGGTTTGTGAAATAAAGGAAATCGGTCTCAAGGAAGTGACTTGAATATTTTGTTTTAAGATCAATAATTGTTTTATCTGATAACATTTTTATGAGAATATTTTTTTTTCCTAATATACATTTTTTATGATCCAAGTACATGCAAGGGGAATCATATAGCATGGTGAGAATAATTTCAATGTTTCATGTTGCAAACCAGTATATTTCAGTCAGCTGACAAACAAAAGCATGGAAACATAGTTGGAAGAGTTGTTAATTAGGTGCATGGCCATTCCAATTTTAGAAGTGGATAATTACTAAAGATTGAAGAACAACTCAGTTGGAGTTCATTGTGCCTAAAAAATTAATCAAATTAAAGATGCATGCATGAGATTGCTAAAGAAAGAACATGTTGAATTATTTAATCAAGGAAAGATTTATGAGGTTGAGCATGCATAAATTGGAGTTGGTAGTTAATTGGAGATGTGGTTGATGCATGGTATTTTGGATGACTATCAAGACTTTTGTTCACTAAAGATGCAAATTGCATGTGGAGATTGCATGGCTTTTTATAAAGTCAATTTTACTTTTATTCCATAAATAGATTAGTTTTTTTTTTCTTATAAAGAAAGAGATTAACCTCTTAGTAAAGGGTCCTGGAACCATGGAACTATTTCAAGATGTCTTTAATCTCTAGAGTAATTTCAAGAGGATTGTAAGTGGAGAACTATTTCAAGGCTAAATTTAGAAACTCTTTGGAGTCCAGACATTTTTTTTTGCTGAATTTATGTGTGTTTATTCATTATTGTGGATTATTCTACAACTGATTAAATGTTACATGCATCTAGTAAGAATTTCAATACTTTTGAGCTATCTTATTTTGTTGAAAAAATTGTTGGATACTTTCGGTAAATTATTATTTGCTTTATTAATTAGGCTTTTTTTTCTGTTATCTAAGATATTGAGGAATTATTTTTGAATGTCTCACAATTAAATTTTATCCCTTTATGTTGTTAATTAGTTATTGTTTCATGGATGTTATCTAATAACTAATATACTCTTGGTGGAATTATTTCTTCAAGAATCCAAAGGCTCATATAGCTTTCATTCATTGTTTCCATATGTTATCCTTAGAACACACTTCTTCAACCCCTTATTGTTTCCTCGACATTTTCTGATAAATAATAAGTTCTTAATAGAATTACTTATCCGATAATCTAAAATTTCAGATAGTTTTCATTGGCTGACACCAAAGTTTATCCTTAGCACAAAATTCTTCAAACTCTTTCATTTATTTTCTACAGTAAATAGACATAACATATAAAATGATAAAAATAATAGAAAGAACGAATGAAACAACTTTTAAATCCCATCGAATAATTTTCGGACCATTAAGTTAGAGGATTATTCCATACCAAACAGGGATGAGTCTAATTGGGCCTCGTCCTTTGTTATAATCCCTACTGTTGAGAATTGGGAATCCAATACCTTCAACACAAAGTACTCCCTAAATGTTCTAATGTTCCTTCCCCTAGTTGTGCCAATACATTTCCTAGCACTATGCCCAAGGCATCCACATGCACATGAAAAATATTTTCCTAGTTTGGGAACACAAGGATTGACACTGTAACCATCCATTGATTCAATTCTATGAATCATACTTCATCACATATTGTCCAAAAACATGATACATTTTTTTTATTACAACTCTTCTACTTGCATTGTTAGCTCTGTGTAACCCTTGCTAAGCCTTTGGTAATGCCTAATATGTCCCAAGGTAGATGGTAGTGTCAATATTATACTAGATGCATGCAAGTTGACAATGAATATGATCTTGGTAAGGTCCCCACCAACCCTTCCTTACACACTATATATCCCATCAAAATACTAACCGAGGTACAAAATATGCAGTTTGAAGTTCAACAACAATTTCATCTATTGACACCGATCCAACATGAGCCACAACTTGGTAGCATCATCGTTGAGTAGGTTGTATAACATCTTATCATCCAAGTATACTTTGACCAACTTGTGAATATATTCCTAGAAGACTGTAACTATCACCTTGCAAAACACCATAGGGGAATTCTTTAGTCTGAAGGGCATTCTATTATATGTGTATGACCCCCACTAAGTAGTGAATGTAGTTTTTCCTTATCTTCCACGACAATACAGATTTGGTGATAATATAAGAAGCTGTATGTGAAATAATATGCCTATTTTTCAGTGACCTTCTCCAAGATCTCATCACTAAATGGGTTTGGTAAGGAGTGATGTATGGAAGCCTCATTCAGTCCACAAAAATTAAAACACATGTCGATTCCACTTGTTTTTATGCCCTAGATCATGATCATATTGATCCAATCAAATTCATTGAATATAAGATTAACCTTACATCCAACATCTTATTTATCTCCTATTTGACATTTTCCTTGTAGTGTGAGTTCATCTTGTATGGTATTTTCTTTATTGATTTGGCATCAAGCTTCAGTTATATCTTAATTTCACCAAGTTCTCCTACAACACCTTTCATGTCCATCAAACTCTATGGGAATAGATTTGTGTACTCACCCAGTAGAGATAAAATCTTTGTGACTATGTTCTCATCCCAATAGTTCATCGTCATTGCAAGTTTCAAGTCGATTGTAGTTCCAATATTAACATTTTTTCAGCAACAACTCATGGTAATGCATTGGGATACTAGTATCCCCGATTTCTTAAACTATGTGGTGACCTTTTGTTTCCTCAAATCATTGATACCATAGTTGCTTTGTGGGGTCAACATTAGTAAGATCAACTTCTAAATCTATATATTCATATTCTATAGGATTCCCCTCTATGACATCCCCCTGTATGGAAACTATAGTCGGGCACTATAAATTCTCCATCTACAAGTAACAATTAATGCATTGAGCAATCCTTTCATATGATTTTTCCATCCCACAAATTTAGAAATAGCATAAAACCTTTCCTGTAGTTCCTACTAACAAGGTGCTTATTATCACATTTTCACTTGCAAGTACTAGTTATCCTATAGTGGATCTAAGGTGTGCAAAAATTTATGAACCCATGAATAGATTGAAACAACATGTGCCATCTAGTTCTTGCAATTATCCACATGTCCAAGCATGTCAAAAGTTTCACCAAAATGCAAAGATAGGTTAGTAGAGATGGAATTTCTATATTTTGGTGGGGCCCTTAGGTTTAACAAAAAGTGAGTATATAACATCACTATCGTAACTTCCCATGAATGAAAATTTTTCCAACCTGTGCCATATAGTGATTCTCATAATTATCCACATGTCCAAGTAGGTCAAAAGTTTCATCAAAATGTAGAGATAGGTTAGCAAGGTTAGACTTTCTATCTATTGATAGGGCCCTTAGGTTCAACACAAAGTGAGTCATTAGCATAACTTTCACAACTTCCCACAAATACAACATTGTCTTATGTGTTTCCCATTAGCATGTGGGAGTCTCTACTAAAGAAATATTCAACACTACAATTATTTGGGAAAGCATGATGTAGTTTCCTACTTGAGCCACAAAATCCTGTGTATCAGTCATGCAATCAAACTTCTATGGGTCCTTCAAATTCATGTCAATCCATGTACATACCCACATTAATGCACATCACCAATTGGATTGTTCATAGTCACCACTTTACCATCGATTGATGACAACTTTTGAATCTATTGAAAACAAGAAGACATTATGCCAACTTAGCTTTCCATTTGGCATGGGATTAGTGAAACCCTGTTGATTCCATATGGTGAGGTTGTACAGTTGATCTATGGAACCTTCGTCCAAAACTTCCTCTATAGGTTTCACAAAGTGCTCGTTTAATGTTGGGTCTAATGTTTGAACCACTTTGCAACCTCCATTTTCAAATGACATCCACCTTAGCTTCGAGTTCATGAAGCATTATTATCAAATTCCCAATATATCCCTAGCAATAGAGGGTAAGGATCATTGTCATCCAATATCTCTATGAATTCAAAGTTGACATAAGTCTTCATTCCATCAAGATCAACTTCCATCTATTTCATCATATTGATTGGAAAAATCCTCGATTGGTTTTCTAGCCGTAACTGTATTGGTAGTATGCTAAACTCAATATTCCCATGAATTCCTAGGATTCATTTGGTAGGATATTCACATCAGACCTTAAATCCAACATAACCTCTTACACCTCATATCCTCTAATTAGAGCATTGAGCTAATATTATTTCCCTGATCGACTCCTTTGTACATAGTGTAATGAAAAATCAATGGATGTGGAAGGTTGTGTCCACAACTTGACCAAACACTCCCTTCAAACTCATCACAACTTGGTCATCTTTTGCAAGATACCAGATCTAATAAATACGCAGAACATAAATAAAATGCTAAGAATGGCAGAATAACAGTAATATAACTAGCATAATCATCCACAATAACACATAAATAATATGAGAACAACAACTGAAATAACACTTTGATTCCAGTTGAGAAAGCAATGTTCCGGTACCTCTTTGAGGGGCAATGTTAATTTTCAAAACCCAACCGGTTCAGTCTATAAGCTGATTTTTCAACCAAATTTAAATGCCAAACTGGGTTTCAACTTGTTTCGGTAATGTTCTGATACATTGTTTCATCATATACTCACAGCGGTGTTTTTTTTTTTTTTTCGACGCCATATTTCGGCAGCATGTTTGAAGCATATGTTATTAGCATGTTTCAGCATATGTTACAACACTTTGTGTTTCCTTTATACTCTCCACTTGGCGGTGTTTAAGCATATGACTGCAACCCAGCGTGTTTCGTGATGTTAATAACGTGTTCGGCTTATATCTTTTAACTTGTGTTTGACATATGTTAAACCTTGTGTTTTGGCATATGTTACGGTATAGCGTGTTTTGACGCATATACTGCGGTGGTGTTTCAACATATGACTTAGCAACATTTCAACATAGAAAAACTTGAAAATGAAACTTGAACTGAACATGAGGATTCTGAACTTCTTTTTCAACACGGAAATAAAATATCAGCAATATGCAAAACTTCAGAAAATATATAGACTGATTTTTGATTAACCCGACACAGGAAAAACCCACAAGGGGAAAACGATTAGAGGGGCTTTGTATTATTGGGCTTCTGAGAAATTCTTTTTACAACATATTCATCTTCAGATGTTACACAAACTTATTTTGGACATTTCAGTAGCTTTGCTCCTCGATTTACGAACCAAAAATCCGCTGGCTAATG
Source organism: Picea sitchensis (assembly GCA_010110895.2). NCBI lineage: Eukaryota > Viridiplantae > Streptophyta > Pinopsida > Pinales > Pinaceae > Picea > Picea sitchensis. The sequence continues at coordinate 378,619 of SNQJ01S0011240.1, read as the reverse complement.
TATTTGTCCTAGCTATTAATCTTTATGCAGTTTGTCACCGAAATTTGTGCCAGAACTCTGCTAAGACTCAATTTACGTGCCACTAAATGTTGTTCTTGACCTTAGAATGCATAGAGTACTCCCGAGAAATTTAATCTTGTCTTTTTTCTTCATTTCGACCTCTCTCTTGCTCTCTCTTGTTCTCTCAACAAGAATGCTTGAACTCTCTTGTTCTCTCAACAAAGATGCTTCGACTTCCCAAGAATGGGTGCGCCCTCTTGCCTGAGTCGACCTCATGAGGGAAGGTGAGGGGTTTCTAATCTAACGGTTGAATTAGATGAGGTCAGGTGGGTGAGATTTGGTGTCTCTTCCTTTCGCCCTCACTTTAATCATAAAGTCACCGCCTTTTAATTTGCATCTCACAAATTAAATGACTAGGACAACCACATTCGGTAATTTCTCTCCCCTTAGGCGCTGGGAAGAGAAACACTTGCCTTGGTATTTTAATTAAAAATTTAACGCACTCCATCCTACTAAGGAAAGTGTTACTCACCACTCAAACTTGTCCTGAAAATACAAACTTGCCCATGTTCAATACCTTGGTGAGTATGTGCGCGGCTTTGCTCTTAGTAGATAATGGCTCCACAACTCCTCTCACGAACATAATCCGCGGATGAGAGTGTCTTAGAATCTCGACATGCCAGGCCGGTCATGGCTTGGATTCTCAAGGAGTTTAATGAAACTCTGATTATCAAAATAAATCACAGTAGGCCTCAACTGCACATTGAACAATCCAATCAGCATCTTACCCGAAGCCAAAGGGCCTCACAACCTTTGACTAGCTGCCGCCATACTCGACCTCTGCCGAACTCAAAGTAGCTGACCTGCTTTTGACTGAACCAAGACACAACTGGTGATCCCAATCCAAAGCAACACCACGAAATGCTTTTCACGTCAGCGACACATCACGCCCAATCACGATGCAGCCTTAGCCAACCCGGGCGAACTCCATCTCCTCTATGATAGTCCGGACCATAATCTACCATACCACAAAATCACGAGCACATGTTTTTACCCGATTGCACTCTCCTCGGATCCACCTTGAACTGACTGAGAGTGTTGACGGCAAAACAAATATGCGGCGGTATTGACCAAATACATCAATGACCCAATCAGCTGATGATACAAAGTGGAATCCACCAGGCCCCGTGACTCAAAGCATGAAGCTGCCTTCGGTTGGTAATCATGAGAGAAGTGGTCATGGGCTGTACATCCCCATCTGAAATGCACGCTTTCGATATCACACACATACTGTCGGAGATGTGTCGGGCTCTACCAAACCTCAATCCCAAAAAGTAATGCATCGGTCCAATGTCTTTCATCTCTAACTTTGAAGTAAGGCTCTCCTTGCAACCAACAATTATTCTCTCAGCCCCTGTAATGAAAATTTTATCAACATATAGAAAGAGTATGGGAGGATCCTCTCCAACCACAGTATGAAGTATGAGTTGGGGGATCCGCCTCACTCTTCTCAAAACAATAGCTGCAAATAGGCATCTATCGAATACCAAGCTCACGGGGAGCTTGTTTCAGCCGATACAATGCCTTCTTCGGTCTACACATGAGACTCTCTCCAATGCACCTCCGGGATTCTTCGAGAGAAAGCCTCACCGGGGAGTCATGCCCCATGACCACGTGAGGACTCTGTTATAGAATAAGCTGCGGTGTAGCATGCCTCGACCCATAGAAATAGTGGCAACCCGATCATGTAGCATGGCTCTTGCAGCCCCAACAATGGCCCACGATTCTTCCTCTCAGCAACCCCCTCCTGCTGCGGGTTGTAAGGAACATTCAACTCCCTCGATTCCCTCTCCTGCACAGAAGTCAAGAAACTCCTTGGAGGTATACTCACCCCCATTGTCAGATCCACGGGACCTTGATTTTCTTCCTTGTTTGGTTCTCCACAAGGCTTTGAACTCTTGGAACCAACTTAAGACGATCCTTTGGTCTTCATGAAGAAAATCGGAGACTTCCGAGGAGTGCATCAATGAATACAACATAGGTAAGGGATCTAGTCCATGCGAGACATCGAGACCACATACATCTGAATGTATAAGATCAAGTATCCACCAGCTCTGTCCTTTACTTTCGAGGAAAAGCGGTCTTGGTGTGCACAATGTACAACCGTTGCAAATCTCATGGTGCTCTGAGCTGAAATACGGAACTCCCATCACCATTTCCCTCAGAACTCTCAAATCCCCATGGTGAAAATGTGCCATCCTCATATGCCATATCTCTATAGGTCACTGCTCTTGGTAGAATGAATCAATGCTCACACTGGCTTGAACAAGAACTTGTACAACCTCATGTCTAGTACCAATCACTTTGGCAGAATTGATGCTAGACCCTCTGGGGAAAAAAAAGCACCTGCCCATCACAGAACAAGACCTCATATCCCTTCTCCTCAATAGTAGAAGCTGACACTAAGTTCTTCTTCAAGCCCGAAACATAAGGAACCTCCATCAAAGTCATGGGAGGCAAAGACTCCCTCGAAATGTCTGGTCCCACAACCAGCCACCGAGCCTCAGGTCATCTCAAGCACTACCTCTACATCTCCACCGGTAAGATATGTCAAGTGCTCCGCGAGGCCCTGATTCATGTGCCGAGAGGCACCACTATCAATATACCAAGTGTCGAGAGTAGTGGTCCTCGAGGAAATACATGCAATCAAGGAAAATTCCTTGCCAAACATGGTGGAAAAATCTTCCACTTACGCTAAAATTGTTGTTTGTTTCTTCTTTTTGTTTGGACACTATCTTGCATAGTGCCCAAACTTATGGCAAACAAAACACTTGACTTTGCTCATGTCTTCCCTTCACCCTTGAATACACGTCCGCCCTTTGGACCCTTTCTGAACTTCTTCTTGCTAGTGGTAGCAAGGCCATTCTCCTCCTCTTGACCTGTAGATGAGCGCCATGCACATAACCTCTCCGTGTCTCCTCCGCAAAGTCATCCCAAAGGCGTTCCCAGCCGGGAAGGCTTCTCCCCTAGCAACAATGCCCTCCACAAAAACAACCCATTGTTTGGAAACACCATTCAATGTTGTTCTCCAAGATCATTGTCGACTATGGCTTTACGGCTCCAAGCTCATCCCTCACCGTGTCAATCTAGTAAGGTATCTGACCACATTTTCATTATGGGTCATTTTTATGCTCTTCGATTTTTCCCTCAAAACCATCTTTTCGGTTCTCATTTGTACTCACGGTACAATTTTGTCAAAAGACTCCCACATCTCATAGGCATGTGTCTTCCCCATCAAGTAGGGAATCAAATGATCCTTGATGGCATCAAGAATAAATCTCTTAGCCTTGATACTCTTCTTATTATAGACTACAAGAAGAGTAGCATCGGTAAGAATACCACAACGGGATGAGTAGTGGTATTATCCACAATGTCCCAACTTCGTTCTCTTGCCAAAGCAAGATCATCCTCTCCTTCAAGCACCAAATTTCTTTGCCCCATCAAGTGCTGTCTTCAACTCTCAAACCGGTAGCCATGACCCTCTTTCTGGCAGTACAAATTTAAAATCTGCCCTGCAGAGTGACTATTGTCCCTACTTTTACGTTTCTTTGAAATTTCTGCCTCTCTTCAACTCGACTCGATACCATGTTAATTTTTCAAAACCTAGCCAGGTTCAGTCTCGCTGATTTTTCAATAAATTTAAATGCCAAACTTCGGTTCAACTGCTTGTTTTGAGCATATGTTCTGACCACGTGTTTTGACATATACTCGGCGGTGTTTGAAAGCGCTATATTTCGACCTTGTGTTTCAGCATGTTACGACGCGTGTTTCCAGCATATGTTCTGACACCCGATGTTTACCGATTATATACTCACGGCGGTGTTTCAACATATGACTCATCACTATGTTTCAACATATGTTCACCGGCAAATGTTCGGCATATGTTGCAACCGTGTTTCCCATATGTTACAACAACGTGTGTTTTATTTATATACTCCGTGATTGTTTCAGCTTATGTTATAGCCTGGTGTTTCAACATAGAAAAACTTAACAGAAAATAAACTTGAGAACTAAAACATGAGGATTAGAACGTAGTTTTCAACTGAGAAATAAAGAATATGACAATATGCAAAACTCGTAAAATATAGACACAAAGATTTTGGGTCTAACTTGAATGGAAAAACCCACAAAGGGAAAACCGGTGAGAGGGCTTTGTATTATTTATGAGCCTCTAAGAAATTCTTTTACCTGACATATTCATCTTCAAGATATTTACACAAACTTATCACGGACATTCCTGTAGCTTTGCTCCTCGATTTCGAACCAAAAATCCTTTAGTATGCGATACGGCTATTAATGTTATGCAGACTGTCCCAAATTTGTGCCAAAACTCTACTAGAATCAATTTACGTGCCATACTAAGCGGTTGGCGACCTTGGAATGCATGCCGGCCACTCCCGAAATTGTAAGGCTGGCATCTCTTTTTCTTCAACTCGACCTCTCTCTTGCTCTCTCTTGTTCTCTCAACAAGAATGCTTGAACCTCCTCTTGTTCTCTCAACAAGGAGTAGCTTCAACTTCCAAGAATGGGTGCGCCCTCTTGGGTAGTTCATTCATTTCTTGTTGAGGGAAGGTGAGGGGTTTTTCTAATCTAATGGTTGAGATTAGATCGGATGGGTGGTTGAGATTTGGTGACTCTTCACTCACCCTCACTAAAATCATAAACTCACCTTTTAATTTACATATCACAAATTAAATGACTAGGACCCACATTCGGCAATTTCTCCCCATGAAGCCTAGGAAGAGAAACTTGCCTTGGTACTTTATTTTAATTAAAAATTTAACGAGGGCAACCTCCGGTCGGCTCTATTACAATGAAAATCTCAAACTGGGGACATACCCCTCAACCCTTATTTATACTAAATATGTCTGGTAAGAGAAGCATCTAGAGGAAGATCCTTCTAGAAGTGGAAGCTTCTATTAGGTCTTGTTACATCCTTCTTATTCTATTTTATTGAAAGGTATTAATATTGACCTTTATTACATCAGAATAAATTGACCGCTAATAATGCGGTTAGGACCTTAACATGACCACCTTAAAAGCAACCTTGTCCTCAAGGCTTGAGATGTGAAGCTGCTACAAAATGGTATTTGGTTCCCCAAGTGGCATCTGCTAGAGTCATATCTTTCCCTTTATTACTAGCACTTCCTTGATGGTTTCTTTTATGCGGTGATGCCTGGCCCGGTCCAAAGGCGTTTAAGTTTGTAGGCAAATGGATCCTTCTTCGACTAACTTGGAAGGTTGGTTTGAATTTGACACATAGTTCCAATCCCTTCTTCAAGCATGAAACATGAAAAGCGGAATGTAACCCCATTGAATGGGTAGGCTTCGCTAATGTGACTTGTCCCATGCTTGAAGCGTGAAGGCCATAAATTTGGGTGCTAGCTTGTGACAATGCTTTCGACCTTGAGGGAAGTTTCTTATATGGTTGCAGCCGCAAAAAAACACCTGATCCCCTTATGCAAATTGATGTTAGAATGACCTTGATCTGCTTCTTTGCTTCATTTGATTGATTGCCATGACCAAGTTCTCTTTAAAGGGTATGAAGGATATCCTCTGTTGTAAGTGTTTGGTCAACCGCTTTGACCATCGAGACACTAGGTAAGTATGGGAGAACTGAAGGTGAAAACTACGTCATATACAGCTTCAAAAGGAGTCATCCGAGCGGCTGTATGATATGTAGTGTTGTACCACCGACCAGTGAGGGTAACCATTGATCCGGTGTTGTTTTTAGAGGCAAAGAACCTCATATATGTTTCCAAACAATTTTTGAAAACTTGGAACTGACCATCCGTCGGTGATGATAAGTTGAGCTGAGATGTAATTGTGTGACTTGTATCTTAAACACTTCTTGCCAAGAATTTCTTGTGAAAGTTGGGTCCGATCATAAAAATAATAGAGTGAGGCATGCCATGAATCTTGAAGACACGGTCCATGAAATTTGAGCCACCATGGGATTACGGTAAATGGGTGGTGAAGAGCACAAAAATGAGCATACTTGGAAGGCTGATCCACCACCACCATTATGGTGATTTATGCCCGATTTGGGTAAGCACGTAATAAAGTCCATGAGATATCCTTCCAAATAGCGGGGGAATCGACGGTGTAGTGTGCACGGAGATTTGATTGTTTCTCCCTTGTTGCATTGACACACCTCACATTCCACAACAAACACGAGTATCTGTTTCATACCATCTTAGAAGAAAGAACGTTTGACTCTGTCATATTTTTTTGTGAACCCAGAGTGCCCTGCTGGCAGTGTAGCATGAAGCTCAGAAAGTACCGTGGATTTGAGCTTGGATTGTTTACTTAAATACAATGACCTTTGTATCGAAGTTCATCATGGATTCAAGAGTACCTTGGGGAAACTTTAGAATTGGACTGCAATTGTTGTTTTATATGTGAACTTTTGGGATCTTGAAGCCATTCACGGCGCACAGCTTGGAATGTCGGTGCAATGGAAGAAAAAGGGATCCTTAGGTCTTCATATTTCCTGGACAGTTCATCTGCCATGACATTGTCTTTCCCTTCTTGTAAATAATCTCATAATCCTTATCCAAAGGGCTTAGTCACCCATTGTTGTTGCTCACGGGAATGCGTTGTTCTCGAAAGTACTTGAGGCTTTGATGGCCGGTCTTAATTTGGAAGCGTTGCCCAAGAATGGGGCATACTGACTCAACGACATGCAAAATGCATGTATTTATTTTTTCATAAATGGGTTTGCCAATATTCCTTCGAGACAATTTCTTCTTTGGTGAAGGCCAAAGGTCGACCCTCTTGCATAAGGGACACGATTCCTTTCCACGAGGTGTCACATTCCAACACACAAGGTCTTTGTGAAATCGGAAGGGCGAACCAGTGGTGCACATGGCCATCTTCAAGGTTGAAAAGCTTGGCGGAGTTGTTGGATTCCAAGTGAAGGAGTTCTTTTTAGGAGAGCCGTGAGAGGCGCCAATCTTTCCATGATTCTTAACGAACTTGCGATAGCCACCACATTAGGCCCAGAAATCCACAAAATACTTTGAGAGTATTTGGGTGAGGCTGGTCTTACATAGCTTCAATATTTTCAGGTCCACCCTGACGCCATCCTTGCCTACTAGATGACTCAAGTATTCTACTTGGCGAGCACCAAAAGCACATTTGGATTGTTTGGAAAGTTGGTCTTTGAGAGAGTAGCTGAAGAACTTGATCCACATGACTAATATGGTCTGTCCGAGGTTTTGCTATAGATAGGATATCATCAAAGAAACTAGACAAAATGATGGAAAAGGCGAAGACATGGTTCATGAGAGACTCACGGAAGGTGTTACACAAACCAAAGACGACCAAGAACTCGTAGTAGCCCTCATGAGTGAGAAAGGAGGTCTTGGGAATGTCAACCTCTTTCATGCGTATCACGGTGATAGCAGAGGCAAAGATCAAGTTTGGTAAAGAATTGGAAACCACTCAATTCATCGGGAGGTCATCAATAATGAGATGATTGTCTTTGATGGTAGGTTGTTTAGAGCCTGAGTGAGGACACATTCTCAAGAACCAGCTAACAGCCCGGTACCATGATGACTAGAACAGTAAGGGCTCATACTAGGATGGATGACACCACAGTAGTAAGGAGTTCTGGACCATTTTTTCAATTTCATTTTGTGCAAAGGGGTGGCGATATGGGCCGGCATATTGGGGAAGGATTCCTAGGACAAGGGAATGGAATGATCATGAACACCATTAGGAAGGGAATCCTTGGGGGAATTAAGAAATACCGTTTGATGTTTATAAAGGAGGCTTGGAGGTCTTGGGGAGCCTTTGGAGGTGTCTCACAGTATTGGCTTGTATGAAGCGTGGAGTTGGGCAATGACACTAGAATGACCTTTTTGAGCAGTTTTCCATGCGATGAAGCGATGACCTTAGGTGAACTAACAATGATGCCTTGGAATTTATATTGGTAGCTCCTTGGTCGAATTACATGGTTAAGTTATGAAAATCCATGAGAATGGGACCCAAGTCCTTAGCAAGTCTGCACCCAACCTGATAATCAAATCCACCCATGTCAATAGAAAACATATGGGATTTTAGGTGGTAGTCACGGATTTGGAGACACACATTTTCTAGCATACACATTTCATAGAACCACCATTGGCAATCATGATTTGGAAATTGTTATTGTATGGATTGTAGCAATGGGTTTCTTGGGCTGTCAAGGCGATGAATAAGTATTAGGTGCTACCACTATCCAACCCGGAATGATGACCTTTGGTGCTTGATGTAACCAATTAACTTGAGGGTTTGGGGGTAGAGAACCCAGTGAGATCATTAAGGGAAATGATGGGTTCCACTTCGGGAGAGTCGGATGGAGGGTTTATGTCGGTGATTTTGGTGACTCATGCACATAAGGGAAGTGTCAACATCCTCTTCGGAATATCCTCGAGAGATGGCCATAAAATATTTTTGTTCCTTACATTTGTGTAGTGCAGGAAATATTTGTCATCACAATTATAACGAATACTGAGTTGGCGTTCAACCATTTGATACAGTTAATTTTGGATCTTTAATGGGAAGCGGAGGGTAGAGTAGGGTTTCTTGTGGTTTAGAGTGAGGGATAAAGGAAGGCTTCTGATTTTGAGAAACAATTGTTGTGATTCTTTAGCTTTTAGTAGCCTCCACCCAAGTCGTGGAGTCGAACCGTGACATGGGTGAATCTCCTCCTTGAGGCCACTAATAAAACACTCTGAAAGAAAGCATCGATCCTCCTAATTACTTCAATTTTTTCAAATGACCCAAATGGTTGAATAGGTGTCAAAGCGTTCATAAAAGCTCGAGGCACAAGTGGGTCCAACAATATACCCTTGGTAGTTTCTCCATTGCCACCATTGCCAGCCATTCTTAGTCTAGATGGAGAACACCATACCCGGAGTTGGCCAAGTCATGCGTAATGTTGTAGAGAAATAATGTTCCACAGGTAACCAGTAGGGTCGAGCCATCAAATTTGGTTACATCCACATTGGAAGAAGTATGTCCGTTGAAAGTATGGTAATTGGAGGAATTTTCACCTTCGGTCTTTGTATGTGCATTAGGAAAAGAGAGTCATCGATAGGGATCTTGAGTTTGGTGCAGAGGGATGCAAAGATATATTCAATTTGGGTGGTCAGTTCGTGTTTGATTTCCGTCATTGCGGACTGCATGGTTGCATTTATTGATGCATTTATGGTGGTATTGATGGATGTATCCATGGAAGCAATAATAGCGAGTTGTTCCGCCGATGTTGGGTCTTGAGAAACTAGTACAAGGTGTTGAAGCGAGACTCGGGTTCTTAATTCTGGTGTTATGAGCCATGGGGATGGGTGAAGGCGAAAGGCGAGGGTCAGAAATTTTTGCACAAAAAATGATATGGATGAATGATGTGATAAGGGTGAAGAGTTGAATCTAATGGAATGGGTCTCAAATAATGGTGAAAAATTTCGGTACTACATTTGCGGGGTTATACTTTGAAGATTACGAAGAGTGCTGCGATGCTGAAATCCCCAATTCTTAACCAAAAAAGTGTATTTACTTGGCGACCCGAACACAGATGCCGCGACAATAGATCTCGTTAGTTTAATTTGTTTATGTTTATGTTTATGTTCCCTAAGGTTTAGGTATTCAACGGTTCTACAAACAAGGGTACCTTGCTTTATAGCTCTCGATATCGTCGCGGGGTACCTTGGTAGTACTCGGCCCAATATCGAGGGCACTAACTAAGGAGGATGGGGCCAGTACCCTTAGGCACTACCTGACTACCCAGTTACTAGAGATTATCTTCCTGAGTCTTGTTCTCGGTGACACTATAGCGATCCGACAAGCGATAGGTTTATCTAAAGAGGAGCTTGAAATCCTAGGCCAATCCATACGAGGTGTTGTCGATCACGCTTCTACTGAAGAATTTGCCAACAGGGGTTACAAAGGGTGGCCAACATATGTGTGCTTAAGAAACGCTTATTTCTTTGTGTGTATGAATCCCTCAACCGGGTTTATGCGCGTAATGACGGATCTATGTAGCTTAAAGACGCCGAAATACATCTCTACCCTAGAAAAACCTGAATTCTACCAAGGAAGTTCTCACGATACCACTTGCAAGATACGGATCTAATAAATGCATTAGAGACAGAAATGGAAATGCTAGGAATGGCGGAGATAACAATAATATAACTAGCATAATCATCCACAATAACACATCAATAATGAGGTACAACGGCGAGAATATCACTTTGATTAGGCAATGTTCCGCGAGGGCCTCTTAGGGGGCAACCTCGGTCGAGGCAGCTCTGTTACAATAATCTCCAAGCTAGGGTTTTCATACCCTCGACCCTTATACTAAATATGTCTATTAAGAAGCATCTAGGAGGAAGATCCTTCTAGAAGGCGAAAGCTTCTATTAGTCTTCTTACATCCGGAAGATCCTTCTAGAAGCGAAAGCTTCTATTAGGTCTTCTTACATCCACCTTATTCTATTTTATTGAAAGGCCTTATTAATATTGACCTTTATTACATCCGAATACATTGATCTACCTATGTGCGGGTTAGGACCTTAACATCTATCAATATCCTCAAGAAGGTCTTTAGCCACCCTTGAGACTCCTTCTCATCCATTTTCATTGGTAGTCTTTGACATGTACTTGGTGGGTGATTCATGGACCATGGTCTCTCTACATCCTCCAAGCTAGCATACCATGTATGAACTACCACCCTCATTACTTTGACAACATCATGTGGAAACCCTTTCTACTACATTTGATCAAACACATGTGCTTCTCGTGACATTCTACGGATAGTTCCTTAATCTATGGCTTCCACATATGCACCCATATTCACTCCACCCCAAGTGATAATATTTATGTCGATGTATGCTTGACTTGACTTAGCAAAACTAGGGATTTGTGGTTCCCAATTAACCATATTTGTTCTATGTTGCCTTCCATTCTATGCCTCCCATTTTTTTTATTAACTTAGGGGAATCCTCAATGTTAGACATTATCTTCTAACAATGACCGTAGTGAGGTTGAAATGGCTATGGATAATTGCACAATATGCACCCCACCTCATTACAATTGTAACACTATGGTGGAGGACATTTCACATCATATTTCCTCAACACTTGATTATGTTGATTATGATTCTAGTTTTGATTCTATCATCAATTTCTACCTCCATTTGATTCCATCCTGAATAAGTTCTTATCAAATCTCCTAGTAAGAGTAGATAATGCTCTATAGTCCTCTATACAATGAGTGTTTACCCTAGAAAATTCACATTGTACTACCACTATAGTGCTATTGTAGTTTTGCAACAGTGGAGAATGATGTGGGTTATGTCCTAGTTTTATGCATATCTCACATAGTCAAACATCTTCTTTGCATGACATACTACCCATCAATGGATTAACCATTGTCATGGAATATATTTGGGTCATGGGGTAACCATTCTATAGGTGCCCATTTATCTTTGCACACCGTGCACCATATCACCTATCATGAACTCAGTTCTTCCTTTGCTAGCTCCTAAATCTACTCGAACATAGAAGCCAACTAATATTGGAACTATGTGAAGCTTGGACTCAACCCCAAGACTAAGGCTTCCACTAATACACTTATAAAATCCAATAGCATAATGAATTCCAAGGATTCTCACTATATCAACATCCATTATTGCAACAATGGCATGCACATATGAGGTAACCATCTATCAATAAACCATTTTTTATGCTACACCTCCTAAATGGTGTATCTTAATTGGCGCATCAAATCTCAAAACCATTGGTCATACTCCTAAACAGTCTCTCCTAGCTTTTGTTAATCTCCTTCAATTTTGTCACATTCTATTGTTCTGATTTTGGCTTTTGAAACTCATTCAAAGTATGAATATAGCTAAATCAAAGTCACACTATGTAACATAGGAGCATTATACTTACACTTCATATACCATTGCAATTCTATCCTTCATAGCATTGTTTGGAATTTCACCAGTCACGCATCATTTGGGATTGTCTATGCATTTCAAATGGCATCACAAATGGACCAATCCTACTCTGCATCCTTATCACCTTAGTAGTGGAACATATGCATTCATAGAGATGGATAATTTGGTTGAGTTACTACCATTCTTTAATCATATTGTACCAACACAAGTCCCTAGGGTCTTGGTTGTTGTATAACTGATGTTTCTCTTGTGGTAGCACTTATATAAATATATAACATTGAAGACAACTTTCGACTCCCTTGACAAGCCACACTTGCATTGTTCACAACTACTATAGCGGAATTACTTGAACTACTGATCAACCACACTCTTGGGCTCTATGGTGAGCTAAAGAATTATAGTAATTTATGAGATGCATAATCCCCTAACTTATAATAGATTAGGGAGCATAATCTTGTGAGGTGTTGTGCTTTGTATATGCAACCATAAAGAACTCAAACATTGGAAAAATGTGATTTCTCTTTATCTATGAATGTTGTGGGATGTCAATACAATTAATTGTTGAAGAATAAGTCACACATTTGTAGGAAATAAATCTAATATGATAAAAACAAGTAAATCGATTCCTCGACCAACCACAAGATTGTCACATGTTGGAAGAGGAATCACACACCATGAAAAGTAGGATATCTATTTTATCGAAATAATGAAATCTACTCTATAGAAATCAAGAAATATACTCTATAATGTGTTGTTCAAATCAACACATTAATTCCTCAACCAACCACATGGTTGTGGCATGTTGGGAGAGAAATCCATAAGTGATTACAACTATGGAATTAATGCACAATGAATTCTTTAGTGATGGAACATGTAGTTGGAGAATCTATGAATTCATAAATAAATATAGTTGCAGAACAAAATAAAAATGACAAAACATATACAACAAAATAATGAAGGAAAGCTACAACCATTAAGAAACTAAATAACAAGTAATCTAATTTATGAACACAGAGGATTCAACCATAGGCTGCAACTTCAAAGTGGGCCTTTATTTTTGAAGCAAAAAAAGGGTGTTGAATCCCTCAAGATGAAACACTATTCACAACAAGAAACACAAAATTGATCTTACATTAATTCACTAGTACAATTGGCTAATTTACAACTGCAAAAAACAATTAAAACATGCATATAAACTACTATTTTTCAAGAGATGACCAATTGTGTTATATTTGCAATCCTTTTATAACGTGACTAAATTAGCAGTATCTATGTTGGTCATTAATTGGTTGTTATAATTGGTTAACTTATAGTATCTTTATTAGTTTAATTAGTCATTAATTGTCGTCAATTTGCAATATATGTATTAGTCTATATTTATTTTTGGTTTAGTAGTTTCACATTCATTATATTTATTTCTTGTTTAGTAGTTTCATATTCATTATATTTACTACTAGTTTAGTAGTTTCATATTCATTTTATTTTTGTTATTCATTATTGTTCAATATAAATTTATATTGCGTGAATAATTTATTAAATGCCATGAATTTGTATAATGCCAATGTACAATATTTTTGTTTTTTGTGTCTGGCGGAATCAACAACTAGTTGGGCATGTGCTCGCGTTACACGTGGCTGTGTTATCCAACTGCTACCACTATAACCTCCAGGTGTGCCCACGATGCCCCTTACGCGGCACACATTGTAAGTCGGGGGAGTTGAACTCGAAACCTCATGAAACTTCATTTTCACGACACTTGCCAATTGAGTTGGCCCCCCAGGGACATGCCAATGTACAATATTAACATTAATCCAAGAACAATAAAACAAAGATATAAAATTATATAACTAAACAATAAATAAAAATGTCAAACATGTGAATCATGTGAATTAGAAAGAGATTAAATTATATTCATGTAAACTTACATATTACATAAAATAAAATAAATCACATCAACATGTGAAACAAAAAGTTATTAAATTATAAATATGTAAACTCACATTAAACAATACTATAGATAAAACCAAGTACAATCATGTATACTCTAAACAAATGTGTATATATAGTACATAAATTCAAGTCCAATATTAAGTTACCAACTGATCCACTATTACACGATGAACATACGATGGACATTTCCTTCATACATGATAAAATGACACGCTACAACAACTCATTTGTAGATAGAGCACATATAAATATTCATGGTTTAGGGTAAAGTTTATGTAGCATAGGAAATATATGTTGATCCATATTATGGAAAACATCATCCATGCATCTTGTGCCAGTATGCCCAAAACTATTTGAATTATCAATGGCTTCCCTATAGCTTTCGAGAACAATATTATTAAGCAATGAACTATAATAGCATTGTTGTTGAACAATATTAATTACATTCAACATACCTTACATTGCATGTGTATTTCCTTTCCTTATAGGCCTTTTTCCTAAGGTGAAGGGGTAAGGCTCCTATCACCTAGAATACCCAACTCCATTCCTACTACTAGTAGTATGCATAGAAAGCCATTGAATAGCTTTCAACCATGGGATACTGAATGTCCTATGAATATGTTTAGTAAAATTTATTATAAAATATTTAGGCATTGCTAGAGGCTAGTCCACACACTTAGGAAAGTGTTCCAGGCTAGTAGCTAAAATTGTTCTTTGCATCTAGAATGTGAAAAAGACAACATGTAAGAATTAGTTATATGGAACATGGGTGCATCTCTCTAGATTAGGATGGGCACATTATCCTAGGATAGTAATATAAGTATAACAATAAGATAATAATAGAGTGAATAAATGTGCACAACTCACTTTGAGTCCTATGAAAGTTTGTGGTTCTTAATGATTAATTGAGTAGTTAAAGTTGACTTTGTCAAGTAAATATTTTGTAATCTCTATATAAGACATTTGTCTAAGTAACATAAGATAAACAATATATTCTAGTTCCTATTGTTTTTCGGGTCTTCTCTTTTCTAATTTTATTTTCTACATCCATGAGAAATGATCTTCCTTTGTTCTCATATTTGGTATCAGAGAAGTTCTCTTCTAGCTTCCACAACCACCATAAGGGATTTGTTCTCTTCTTTTTCAATCCATACATGGTTTCGTGGATCAACTCCCACCCTAAACCACTATTTTTGCAACATGCTAGTTTCTTGGAGGTTCATCGCCCCACCTAACTCATATTTTCAATTGTGTATTGTTTCCTTGGAGATCTGCTCTCCCACCTAGCTCTCATTTTATTCATTCCAATGGTTCCTTGGAGATCCACTCTCCCACCTAAATCTCTCTTAAGTAACAATTGATCTATCATCTAGTAGCAACAATAATGGCTCTCTTTTACTATAGTAGTAGTCTCTTCAACACAACTCTTCTTTGGGTAAATCTATTAGCCACATGGTTGTGGCATGTTGGGAGAGAAATATGTAAGTGAATGTAGCTAAAAAATGGATGCACAATGAATTATTTAGTAATGGAACATGCAATTCAATAATCCATTAATTCATAAATAAATGTGGCTGTAGAACAAAATAAAAAAGACAGAGAATATATCACCAAGCAATAAAACAAAGTTGCAAGCATTAAGAAATTAAATATAAAATTTCTAAATCTACCTCAACATTTTCTGCACGTGGAGGAATTTCATTTGCATCATCTTTGGTATTACCAAACATTGATTTATAAAGATCTTGTTCAATGACAACATCCCTTGGTATATAATCACCTGACCTGGACATTTCTAGTTTATTTTTTTCCTCCATAGGATACTTTTTCTCATCATGAAATAGTTTTATTAAAAGTTGGGTGTCCTACAATATTATCCATTTTACTTATATTTTAAATTGTCTCTGGTACATAAGATTTTTCAGGAATCTTCTCTTTATTTGAGGTGCACATAAGACATCAACTTCCATACCCATACTTCAATTTCAAACAACTATCCTAACTAGCAAACTATTGCCTATGGCTATAAGTTCACAAGTATCAACCTGAGATACCATACACATTTCCTTGAAGGCTTTTCAATTTTATTTTTATCTGCATAGAGTTAATCAAATGATTTATTATTAGGATCAATTTCAAAAATAGAGGAAGCATGTAAATTCTCTTCTAACATATTCGTTCTTTTCTTTCTAGTAGCTTGTTTAAGGAAAGGCAATGCTTGTGGAAGCAACATAGTTATCATCGACTTTGCTAATTCACGACCCATGCAATTTGAATCTACCTTGTCAAAATTTGCATTTGGTTATTGGATGCTAGTATGTTGTCTATTTTGTTGTGAGGATCTCAAACCACACTCTTTAGAACATATTTGATCTTTCATAGATAATTCAGGGGGAAACAATAAATGAATAACAACAGTTGGAGGACTAAACTAATTATATTTATTATCTTTCAATCATCCCTCATCATCATTTATGTCTTGTAATACTTATTTAGAATCTTATAGAGAAGAATCAAGCATGGAACCATGCTAAAATTTATCCAGTATTGTGCATGGTTGCAAGCAATATGAATCTACTCCAAAACTTAAAAGTATTCCCTTACCAAGATTAGCAATTGTTGAATGGTTTTCCATGCCGAGTCTTACATTTATTATTTCATGTATGGTCCTCCCATGCTCAACATGTGAGCTTTCCATTTTTTTTTAATATGAGAAGGTTGATTTGAAATGAGAGGCCCATT
The DNA here is from genome assembly GCA_010110895.2 of Picea sitchensis. NCBI lineage: Eukaryota > Viridiplantae > Streptophyta > Pinopsida > Pinales > Pinaceae > Picea > Picea sitchensis. The sequence continues at coordinate 361,924 of SNQJ01S0011240.1, read as the reverse complement.
AGTTGTGTCTTCCATATTTATCAAAACACTGGCACAAGTATTTCCTTCCTTTCACAGATAAATTGAATTTAATGATTGATTTTTTTTTTCATGTGAGGGGTATTTGGCACAAATAATCCAATTTCCCTTGCAATATTGAATCTTGCAAAAAGATACTTATTGTTATTATCATTCCCAATTATCTTTGCAATAGTGCCACATTCCATGTTAACTTTAAGAAAGTCTAGACATGCTACACCAATAGCCTTCTATTTATCGAGCTTCAAATGTTTCTTTCTTATTAATCCTTCTATTGCCACGACTAACCATTTTTGTATGCATCCATCATGTTAGGTATTAATAGCATAATACATAATCAAATTCACCTTATAATTGTGAATACAATAATGTGTGTCCATCTAAATTATCTCAAAATTAATTACATAATCAACAGTATATGGCTCTAAAAGCATGTTATTTTCCATAAGATGAACATGTTATTCATTTATGCATATTTAAAGCATAAGATTTCTAATACCCTCATTCCCAAAAGAATTAACAAAGAATACAATGTACCTAGATTGGAAAATAATTTGACCTTAAAGATAAACATAAAATTAGTAGTATAGGGAACAAATAGAGAAACATAAAATTAGTAGTATAGGGGTCCAGAAGATAATTTTTTTTTTATATAAATGGATATGTTGTTAATTTATGCATATTTTAACATTTTGGTTTTCTAATACATTCATCCCAAAGCTTTAGTACATAATGCAACTATAGCCCCAAATGGAATAAAATAAATAACGTGAAAATAAGCAAAACTCATATAACAACCAACCAATGGTGGATAAATAGTTAGAAGTAGACATATGAACGTCGAATGAAATACTTAACAAGACATAGGGAAATGAAATTTTGTGAGATTGCATTAAAAATACATCACAAAGACAACAATCATAAGTACATGGTCACCTCTATGCTTCCACATTTAACATATACGGTAACAAGAGTAATTTCCATGAACACATCTAATTCAAATTTAGTTTTGAGGATATGGGTATGAACTTGCTTTCCCAACTTTAAGTCTTCCAAACCCCATAAGCAACTACGAAGCCTCTATGAAAGGATCACCGATATATACTTGCATTGGGCCTTGGATTTACTCCTTATCATTCCCCGTTTTTCTCTATTTCTATCTCTAGCAACACAAAATAAAATAGTCAATGTTGTTGGGCAAGTTGACTTTAACATCATCTTTCCACTCAAAACAATAGAAGAAAATTAAACAAGTGGCATGTGAGTTGTTAAGAGAATGTACACTAAAGATAAAAATGTAGGGCATATGCTTCATGAAAGTAATGTTTGGTAGGTTGATAGAAGACAATGGATAAATTTGGAACCTTCTCTAACTCATAGTATATACCAAATATGACATGAAAAATATGCCTCTTTAATGCCCTTTGATTCCTTGAATAAGCATGTTCAAGAAAGAAACCTATAAAACTAATCCATTGAAAAACCCTTACTTTGCCCTCTAAAAAAACTCTCAAAATCCTCAGATCACTTCAATTTCACTAAGAAGTTTGTAGTGAATAAAGGGAGATCAATTACTACCTTGAAATCATTTAAAACTTCATTGGATTAAGACTTGAAGCCCTCAAAATAGTTGATAGCTGAGAATACATTATAAAACACTTCAAATATTTTTTTAATTGCTAAATAAGTTGCAAATCCACTAAATAATAGTAAAAACATCCTTGAGAGCTTGGGATAGTACAATAGAGATTAAAATATATAAGAAATGTGATAAAAAATGAGAGGAAAACACATCTTTGACTAACGAATGTCATAGGTGGGTGCTACATGCAAATTTGATAGTAAGTATGGTGAAATTTGAGAGTTTGTATAAGTTTGACAAATAAATATTGAGTTTGATCATGTTTTTTTATTGATCTAAGGCGAGATTTGACTAAGTCATTGGTTCTTTTGGCAATCCATGCAAATTAAAAAAAATTGCGAGTACCCACTACTCAATTAATTCTATTACATGCTTTAATGTAAGACACCCTTATATGGTTTTCCAAATTCTATCATCTTGAACATGTTGGTCGTATATCAATGAGACAATTGCCTAACCCCCACCTAATTGACAAGCACCCAACCCTTAGGATACCTCAACACCAAACCCACACCAAGCAATACTACTCACTAGGACCACTCAAGCATGTAGACTTCTATCAAGAGGTTCTTACCCTTGGCCTCTAATGTTAGGAGAGACAAGTAATCTCTTAAGAGCTTCTTCAAGGATAGTGTAATGAGGCCCTCTCAACCCCCGATACTCTTTGAAAGACATCATCAAGATTTTCATCAGTCCCCTCACAATGATATATGGAGACATGGATATATCTTCTCCTTCTTCCACCTCTATTTGTATTTTTATTTCCATTGGTGACATTGATGTTGATCTAGGACCTTTCAAATCTTAGGGTTTTCCTCCTTTTCTTTACCTAGGTCTTGCTACTCTCTCCTTTTTTAAAGGAAATTTTATCCTTGCTTTTGGATATATTTTTAGCATATAAGAGTGTTATTGACACTCCCATAGTCTATCGATTATTGGTTGTAATATTTAGTCCCAATGACCTATATCTTGGTCATTTGTTGGACATCAATAATATTAACTTATATTGTCTTATCACCTTTGGGAAAGATGCTTAGATTTTGGGTATGGGACATGTAATATCCCTAATCCGAACCCAATTGTAAATTAAATTGTAAATGTACATTTAGGTTGGTGAGCCATTGGCACCAAGTGTTGTTTCAGTTTTGCGGGCACCTGAAATTGTAAAGATACATTTAGGCTAGTGAGTCATTGGCACCAAGTGTTGGTTCATTTTCACGCACATATGAGTAGTGCGTGAAGATTGTTTTCCAAAGAAAAAGTGTGCACATTCCATAGTGTTGTGCGTACTTGAGTAAGTGCACGTGGAATGTGCATCAAGGGAAGGGTGCATACATTCCATAGTGTGCGTGCACCTGAGTAAGTGCACAAGGATTACCTTAAAGTGTGCAATGAACCGAGTCTTGTGTGTGTGTGTGTGTGTGTTTGAGGTCAAAGAGCCTATGTGTGGTTATTGGGCTGGTGAGTCGAGATGCAAAAATGTCAGCGCGCATATCCTTGTAAAATGTAATCACACTCAAATTATTAATAAAATCACATCGTTGTGCACATAACACTTAGACGAAAAGAGACGAAGGGATAAAATCCACCCAAAAAAGGAAAAGGGGGGCTTGAGTCCAAGAAAACCTTTTATTAATATTTTCGAAAAAAGTATAATTTATGGATATTTATTTATCCTAAGTTCCCAAGGGATGGGAATGAGTCACCAAGTGGACAAAGATGATTTTGAAGGTGACAAGTGTCCAATTATGACCATGCAAATATATGGTTGAACCTTAGTGTATTTTGGAAAAAAACTCATTCCTTTTGGGAATTCACTCATTTTCTTCAAGGGTCGAACCATCTAAACAAAGGGAACAACCATTAGCTTGTATGCAGAGAAAATCTTGCAAAGTGATTTTCCATATTGTAACAAGAGTATTTGTTGTCGAAGAGGTGGGTTGTCAGGCCCACGAGCATTCTTTCCATGTGAGAGATTTGTTGTCGAAAAGGCGAAGTGTTAGGCCTGTGAGCATTCTCTTCAGGTGAGAGATTTGTTGTCGAAGAGGCGAGTTGTCAGGCTTGTGAGAAGTCTCTCCAGGTGATACATTTTTTTGTTGAAGAGGTGGGTTTTCAGGCCCATGAGCATTCTCTCCAGGTGAGAGATTTGCTAGGAATTGTTCCCCGCTACGCTGGGCATTAGTTACAGGGCTCTGAGACTTCCTGTCCGACCTATTGTTGAAGCCCTAGAAGGGAAGTGGGGCAACCGAGGGACTAATGAGTAGAGAAGGGGCACACTTCATGGAGTGGGACAAGCATGTGGGGAATGAAAGATTGTAGGATAGTTGCAACAGTTGGGCACCTTGGAATGAACAATTCTGTTGATTACCAGACCTTAGCCTGGCATTAGGAACCCTTTTTTCTTGGTGGAGTTTAAGCTCTGGCTCGGGGGTGACCTGTTGCTAAAAGTATACGAGCAATAAAGTCTATGGATGGGAGGAACGTCTGAGCTCTGCATGCAGTTGGTGACTCTTTATAAAAGATAAGTGTCCTTTTTATGCTTGTCTGAATTACTGTGTGCTTAATTATCTATTTTGATATGGGTTTATTTCCTATATGATGTTGCATATAATTAATTGTCGTTATTGTGCATGATGTTGTTTGTACATGTAAGTGTGATGTTGTTTTCAATAATTGTTGTTGCACATGCAGAGTGTGAAAATCATTAGGTATTCATGTTAGTTAACTATGTAATAATGGTCATGAGATTCCGAGGCAAGGCTAGAATTGTCGTGCACGCAAGGAAATAATCCATGCGCAAGAGGCTGGAATCGTTGTGTGCATGGGGAAGCAGATCCGCACGCACAAAGAGAACTGAATCTGCATGCGACACCAGAGGGGTTATGCACACAGTAGTAATCATGTGTTCAGAGTGGTTACATGCGTAGTAATATTGTGTGCACTGAATGATTGTGTGTGTAGTTGTACTATGTATTAATTCTGTTGTTATAACTGGTGTCCAAAGAGGAAATTTTGTGTGGTGCAATCCAATTTGGGATACTGTGCATTACCTCACGTTCTTCTGTGCAGATTAATGTATAGTGTAGAATCTGCGCACTAGATTTTTGGATTGGCATTGCTCAATAGTAAGTTGGGGATGTTACAAATTGGTATTAGAGTTGTATCCCAACTTGAAGGTTGGGTACGTTACAAATTGGTATCAGAGTTGTATCCTAGCTTGAAGGTTGGGTACGTTACAAATTGGTATCAGAGCACGGTACCCAGCTAGGAGGCTATGTATGTTATAAATTGGTATCAAATATTTTTTTTAGTGTTGGCTATGGGGAACGTTACAAATTAGTATCAGTGCTTCAATTTCAACATTGAACCTGCATGGGATGAGTATCTACTTAAGAAAAAATTTGGACTGGTCGGTGGATGAATTTGGAATTACAGTGTGGTCATGGTGTCAATAAAATAAGAATGCGCAAGTGTATGCACTAAAATTTGGACATTGTAGGGTACAGTGTTGGAAATTCATAGAAAAAAATGGTGCACAAGTGTGCGCACTAAAAATTTGGGGCTACGTAGTGAAAAACTTTTGGTGCATGTGTAATATTGATATGCGTTGTATATGTTAAATATTGACATCACACATAACAAAGTTACCGACTTAACGAGAACTGTGACCTCAAAACAAGAACTCTAGCCCTAAAAACCCATATTGTTGCATAAAAAACATGAAAATCAACCCCCAAATAAAAAAGTGGTGCTACCGGTAGCACCATTGTTTCTAGTGGGGTTAAAATTACAACATTTTTTAAGCATGGCCTTCAAAACTTATATAGTTGCTAAGAAAAACCTTAAAACCAACACCTAAATCAAAAAGTGATGCTATGTAAGGCAAAATGTTTTTTTCTAAACGTGAAAATCATAGTTCTTTACGACCTAATTGAAATTGTGACGTTGACAACAATTCCCTACACAAATAAACAACCCAAATTTGGATCCCAAATGGTCACTTGAAAATTTATTTACCATTTTTTTTTATTAATTTACATTAAACAATAAATAAATAGAAAGGACAAAAACTTCACAATTTTTTTTTAAATGACCCAAAAAACCCATTTTAAAAAATATATTCAAAATTCAATTTAAAAAAAAAAAGATTAAAAAACAATGTGAAAAAGAAAAATAACTAAAAAAAAAACAAAAATTTTTTTTTTTTTATTTTTTTAAAATTTCAATATTTTAAATAATAATACATTTTTGTAAAAGAATCATTAAAACTAACACAAAATGTTAAAAAAAACTTGAAAAACTGAGGAAAAAAAAACAAAGGATTCAACAAAAAATGTCTAGATAAAAATATTCAAAATGTTAAAACATGAGTAGGCCCAAAAGTTTAAAATCCAGAAATAAAGATAAAAATTTGCAAATTTAATGAATAAAAACCTATTTTTTAAAATTAAAACAATTTAGAATACAAAACCTATCAATTTTAATTGAGACCAAATAAAAAAAACTCAAATTAAAACAAATTTAATAACATTTAAAACAAAAAATTAAAAACTATTTTTACAATTGAAATAACAAAAAACAATTAATGAAAATTAAAACAATTTTTTTTTTTTAAAACATTACAAAGAATATACATGATTGTATATGATTGGGGTGTCATGGGGTGATGTCAAGAATCACCCCAACTACCGGGATAAACCTGTGTGGGATTAAGGCTTAGCAGATGGGAGTAGAGGCAGTAACTGCATCAGCCCCACGACCTCCCTTATCAAAATAAATTTAATTTTTTTAGTTTTATTTTAAAACCCTTGTTTGATAAATTTTTCATTTCTTTTAACTTTTATTTTAAAATAATTTTTTATATATAATTTATTTTAATTTATTTAAAACAAGTTTTAATGATTTTATAAGTATGTATATTAAGTATTTTTAAATTGATGATGATGATGATAGTTAAGGTCCAATGAGGCTTGGAATTGATCTATCGGACCCTTAGAGGGTAAATGGTGCCGATTTTTAAAATTTTGTTTCTATGCTCGAAAAACATTAAAGGTTCCAAGATGTCGCCATACTTTTGTTGAGTTAGAGGTTATGAAGGTTGGTGGTGAATAAATATTTTGAAAATGAGATCTAATATGAGTATGGGCTAGACAATCTAAGAAGTTTTTTTCATTTTTAACCTTCTTAGTGTCACAAGGTGACACACTCTTTCATCCCATGGTGTTTTGGCGTTTTAGGAATTGACCAACATCCGTTTCACTATGGAGCTAGAACGAGAATTTGTTCTGTATCTTATGTCTTTTTTTCTTTACAATTGGAAAACAAATAGATAATTTTGATCTTCTAGATTAGGGTTGATTACATCCTTATAATACCTTAATTAGTTTTCCTCCCCAACTCTTTATCACACCATTTTCTCCTTAAATTTTGATTTGAGGGTTTTTTTAATATTATCTTTATTACGCAAAATGGTGTCTTCCATGACTTCCCCTGATAGTTTAGCTAAGACCGTGCATCTTTATGCCATCCTCTCTTAAGTCGATGGTGGTTATGAATCGATTTTTAGGCTTTTTTAAGCCTCTTATATTCCATGTTTTTTAACTTGTTCTTATACATTAGGTATTTATAACAATACTCTTATGGGGAGGCTTTCTTTTATGAGGAGGATAGGATTAGAGTGTATTTCCTTTAATTTGAGATTATAGGATTATAAAATTTTTTTTTATTTGCTATATCTTTCTCCAGTATTCACGAAAGAATACATGAACTTCACATCCATAAAGAATAATAGGTGTAACAAAGGTCTCAACAAGGAGTTTCTTCTTATCCCAGCTCAAGATCGTGATTTGAATTGTTTCAGGCCCATGTAATAAGCTTTCCATCCTCAAGCAACTTTTCTCAATGCTATAATTCCAAATTGAGCTTGTGGTGAATATCAATTCCAAATGTTGTATGAAGTCACTTCCTCCAAGTTGTTGTTTTCATACAAGGTATCATAAGGGATCTTATTGGATTTAATAATCATTGATATGGTCTTCATCGATAGTAACAATCCTTACCCATATTGGAGAAAAAATCCTTGAAGATTCTTAGTTGGTTTTTCAATCATGGGGACTCCTTTCCATAAGAATGATGTCATAGACATAAAGAAGAAGATTGATGACTATGCTAGTGAGAGTAGGACCGACACAACATGCTTCTTCCAAGCAATCTTCTAAATTACCAATGTATATGCCAAAAAGGTGAGGGACAAAGGACAATGTTTGACTCCGATGTTACAATTAATCTCTTTTGTCCAACCCTCGGTGTTTTTTGAATTTAGAAATAACTTTCGCATACATCCTTATTGCAACAACCCTCAACTCCAAGAGAGAGGCACATTTATTTCTTTTAAACCTATTCAAAGGGTTTCCTAGGAACTTCGTAATCAAAATATTTTCTAAGAGTCAACAAAACAACAAAAGATTGGTTTTAGTATAGGAGCTCCTGCACAATGATCCTAAAAGGTAACAAGATGGTCCATATTTGAATTATATCTCCTAAACCCAGCTTGGGCTAGCCTTTAGCAAAGGTTTTTCCTAGGAACCATGTCAAAATATTTTCTAAAGTCAACAAAACAACAAAAAAGATTGGTTTTAGTATTGCAGAACTCCTCTGCAATGATCCTAAAGGTAACAAGATGGTCCACAGTTGAATGATATCTCCTAAACATGGCCTAGCCTTTAGCTCTTTTACCATGACTTTCTAGCCAAAGGCTAATCTTCTTTTCCAAAATAATTCCATAAAGCTTGGCTAAAATCAGGCTAATCATAATGGTCCTATAATTAGAGGGAATGCTTAAATCCCCATTTTTGAAAATAGGAACAATAAGGCTTTGTGTCCATGGTTTAGGGAAGCCCTGGTTACTGCTGAATTAAAGAGTTTATGTATGTGAGGGATAAGGATTGACCCTTCGATTTTAAAAATTTCAGCTTGGTAGCCTTCAATGTCCTTAGCTTTCCCATTTGCAAGCCACTTAACCCCGAACTCTATGTCCTCTAAAGAAAAATCGTGTTCCTTTGTAGGGACAATAGGAATGGTGTCCATGGAATTAGGGAACTCGTAAAGACTTTTAAGGTAGGAATTCCAGTCTCTTAAGGGAATCCTATTATTTTCTTTAGTATTGCAGTTTAGAATTTGTCTCCAGAACTTCTTAGGATCCAACTTAGATAGTTGTGAAATTTGCTCTTTCCTTTTATTGATATAGTGTCTTTTCCCCCTTTTAATTAGGGCTTTGTACGTATTGATCTTATCGAGTTTTAATGAATCATTAGAAGCATCCCTAATGGATCTCCTAGCAATTTTACATTCTTTATCATACCAAGGGTTGGTCGTTCTATTATTCTTTTTATAGGACACCTCGAAAGAAAACTTGTTAATAGAAGTGGAAAGGGTAGTTGTAAAATTATGATAGAGTTCTTCAATGTTGTCCTTATAAGTTAGGAGATTTATTTTACTATTTAAATCCTTTAATAAAATGTCAACTTGACTTTTGTCAAAGCGTAAATTACTTTGATTATCAGAATTCTCTTCAATGGCGCTCCTATGCATGGAAAATTTTAGAGTTAGGGTTAAAGGTTTATGATCAAAGTCAGGATCATAGTCATTTAAAAGGTCAAAAGTTGTTATTTGGTTGGAAACAGGGATATTAGATATCACATAATCTACAACACTACTACCTAGACCATGAATACAAGTCATCTGGTTGGAGATTGGCCACTTCATTACTCCATTGCAAATTATTAGGTCTTGAGAGCTGCAGAGCTTGACCAACTCAGTACCAAACAAATTCTCAATTAGGTCTTCAGAGCTTCTTTTGTAGATATAAGATAAAACAAGGTCCTCATCTAGCCATAAAGGATTATGGTTGGAATCAATACTTAAAAGAGTAGCTTGTTTAATTGCATTCCTAGCATTAAAGTCTCCTAACAGGATGATATTACCTTCATTTTTCAAACTATAAATATCTTGTTCTAAATTATTATAGGGACAATTGTTATCTAGATTATTTTTCTTATAAAATGTAGAATTAATAGGTGCAAAATATCAAATTTCTATATACATCTTCTTAGCATTGGTGTCTGAAATTTCTATCCAAATGTATTGATTGAGAGGGTCAATCTTATGAAGTTGAATGTGAGGAGAAATGTTCTTTTTAATATAACAAGATATGCCTCCTATCCCTCTAGGGTGGGATTTTTTGTTCCATGCCAACCACAAGACACATCCTTCTATGTTAGGGGCCTTAGAATCCTCATGCTCCCAAGTTTCCACTAGACAGATAATACCAATATCACTCGAGATCCAACTTATCATAAGACCTTTGCACCATGGAAAGCCACAACAATTCCAAAAAAGGGTCACGAGTATCCCAAATTCCTATTTATTATTATCCTTTTGGTCTCTATCCCTAACAATAGCTTTTTTATTTCTAATTATTGTTCATTTTCCTTCTTTCCGGACTTCTTTTACCTTTTGAACTTCCTTCCTTAATTTAGCTTGGTCTTCGGGAATGAGTTCTTCATTTATAAATATTACTGACCCTTTTAAGCTCAGAGATTTACTAAGTATGCTATATTTATGATAATTACAACTTACTTTGACATAGATCAACCTATAAAATTTAACATTTTATATAAAATTTAATATTTAAGTGTTTTTTTATTTTTGTTTAATATATGTTTTCAATTTTTTTGTATATTTAAAAAAAATAAAAATAAATAAATTATATCAAATTTTGTATTTCAATTAGTTTTTTTAAGTATGTTTTTTAATTTCTTTACATCTTTTTGAGTTTTTTTTTAAATAAATATGGTTTTTGTTATTTATTTTTATTTTCCAAAATTTTTCCTTAGTTTTTATATATAAGTTTTTCCTTTCCTTTTTAGTTTTTTTTTTTTTTA
>SNQJ01S0011240.1:314214-330195 GCA_010110895.2 Picea sitchensis | reverse complement strand
ATCTTAGGAATGTGGTTGGTCTTCAAACCAAAGTTGGAGTTTCTCCATTCTTGATTCACCTTCCTTGTGTCCTCATCATGAATTTCATGGGATGCATTTTCACTTTCAGGTGTCTTCTCCTTCCCCTCCCCCTCACACGAGCCCCCTTTATTACTAGGATCTTCGTATGAAGCACTAGACGATCAACGACCTCTCCCCTACATCAACTGGACTCCCTCACCTGATTCAATCCATCCCTCGTTCATGGGAAATGATGGCTCCTCCATAATTTAACGGTATATCGAGGCCCATATGGATTCATTCTCCTTTTTTCAACCCTCCCACCAAGCTCAACTACCCTCTCGGCTCTGGAATTTTTCCTTTGCTTCCCCCTCTCAGCAGCCTCATGCCCAAACTCTGTGTCCCCCCTACACATTGCAACACCATGTGACACAGACCCAGAGATCCCTGCACTTTCCTAGTTTTCACTATGGAAGACATGCATGAACAATTTCAAGGCCTGTAAACTGATTGCAGATGCATGGAGGAACAAACAGAGTTGAGACACCGAGAATTGCAGTAGGAAAATTGAGCAATCCAGGAAAATATGGTTGAAATTCAAAATCAAATACAGCAAGTGGAAACCAGGCACAATCAGGAACTGTTCATTGTTATCAGGGGAGTTAATCGCAACATGAGGTAGATAGGAGAAATTAATCAGTGCTTGGGAAACCCTCAGCAGGAATCTCGCTCAGCAGGCATGGATGAATCCCAGTTTCCATCAACCTTCCATTCGACAACCAACAATGACCAACATGTCCCGATGGCTCCAGGCTTCTCTGATCATGTCTGGGAAGGGGAAAATCAATTTCAGAGCCATAGGGAAGCAAGCCAAGCAAAGGAAAACCAAGCAACACACCAGGATGATCCAGGCTCATCCCATGCTTAGCACAGGTCTTCCATGAAATGTAAATGTATGTTTTTACTGCACAACTTTATAACCATTTTTACATGGAAAATATGTAGTTTGCACAGCACAATGACCAAATCCCATACTGGAATAGAAAGGCCCACTTATAACCACAACATTAGCAGATGTGTAGCACCCTTTAGCCTTTCTTTTTGGGAATTCTGGCAATTTTTGATAATATATAAAAATAACCGTTTCTGTTAAAAAAAAACATCTTGATTTGATGGTAGATTATTGTTATAGTGTCAATTTCCACCTTTGAATCATTGAAAAACTTGTTGGCCTAATCCCTATCCTATTTACACACTATTTTTACCCATACCTCGTTGAGACCTTCCAAAAAATAGTTTCTTCGAAGATGTATACACCCTCACAGTTATGGTACTCACGCACACACGGGACACCAAAGGGATAATCACATACATGTTAGAAAATGCTTAATAATATAAAATTATTCCTAATTAATGGTGAATTACGGGTTTGGTTAGTTTCCTAACTCCTTTTACCCATACTCAATCGTCTTTAACCAACTAGAGACCGCATAAAAGGAGCATTTTTCCAAGGACAAAGGTAATGACAAGTAATGTTTCTTTGCACGGATTAAGAAAACATATATTTGGCTAACCCCGCTAAGTATGTAAACCCCTATACATCCTTGTTGTTGCTGGTTTGAGTTGGAAACCCTCCTTTTTTATCACCAACTTATCTTGCCAAGAGTTTCCCCTTATATCCTCTTTGGGCTCGTGGTCAATCCAAAGTCAATATCGTCTCTTATAGCATGAGCAAGGGTGGAGGAACTTGGGATCTCTCTCGACAGAGCAAGGCCATGCAGGTAAGGTATAAATTTGTAACCACGTTAACTGCTTAATAAAATTAGAAACTCTTTCCTTCAAAATGTTTTGTGTTTGTAATGTTTTGATTGAAATATTTTTACATATATACTAGTTGTTGAGATTTTACTATTATATTTAATTAGACTAACATGTAGTTATTAGTATAACTACCTCTCTGTATAGTCTTGCATATTTAAGGTTATTGCAGGTTGCGGAAAAGATGTTGGAAAGGACCAAATAAACTATGACAATAAGAAATGACATCAACCATAGGACTCTAGGTGAGTCAATCTTTCGCATCTGCCCAATAGTTAGTTATTTATTTTGAAATCAATTATTATATCATTGCTACATGTTATTGTTGTGAATTTGTTTCTATACAATCATTGGTATGATGCAGTACAACTCACTACTATATGGGATTTTCCCCGAAAGCAGAACTAGCGACCATATTGGGGATCTTTCTCCCTAGTGGGCATATTTATGGGTTTTATCTTTGTTTTCTTGATTGAAGTGTTTTTCTTTTGTTTCAAACTGTTATCTGTACTTAGATTGATAGCTTAAAATCATCAGAGTATTTCTTCAGTTTCACTTGAGCCTTTGTTTTTCCTTTTGTTGTCTTATATATATATATATATATATATATTTGGGTATATATGTGTTGTGATAATTATCACAGTCATGTACACATACGCACCCAACCAGTATAGACAATCACGTACATGTGGGATGCCTTGAGAAAAAACACGTACATCTTCTAAGGAAGGGTATTTTTCAAATATTTTATGATCTAAGGGTGTTTGGCCAGGTGTATGGGGTCTCTTCTGAGGCTTTAAGACTCTATTAATGTTTCTTTTCGAGTTCAATAGTTGTTTAGTTTGATTTTTATAGAGAAAAACAAGTTTATTTGATGCTTTGATCATTCTAAGTCATTCTTGGATTTGTTTTTTGGTTTCCATTATTTTTTGGCTTTCTTTTGATCTCTCTACTGCATTTTGTGTTTTGGGATTTAGACCTAAGTTTTTCAAGGTTTTCCTAGTATATATGCTCTTTCCTTTGATAACAAACGCGGACATATGCTATTGTTATATAGGAGTTAAGCGCGTACATAGGGTCATATACGCGCCCTGTAGAAGGAAAAAGTGCATACATATGCTCCCTATAGAAGGAAAATGAGTGCACATAGCTCATATGTGCTCCCTATAGTGATCTAGGGTGTGTACATAATCTTATACATGCGACCTACACTGGATACATTCGCATACACCTCTAGAAAAGTGACCTTTTTGCTTGATTTTCAGCCTTTCTTTAGCCTTGTTTTGGATTTTTTGGGTAGTTTGATCTTGAAACTTTTTGTGGCCTATAGGAGGTTGGTAAGGCCTTAAATTTGATTGGAAAACAAAAAAAAATTATCCATATTTTTTCTCCCTTTTTATCCCTTTGATTGCATAAATTTTAGAGTAGTCTTGTTCTCGTGAACTCGGTTTTCGAGTCGTTGTTATGGTCATTTTTTTAACTTGAGTTTGTATTTGAGTTCAATACTTTTCTTTTGTGCTTTCCTTGGATTTTTAAAACATAAAACCATAAAATTATCTTTTTCTTAGCATCTCTTGTTATTTTTTGGTTTGGTAGAAAGAAAAAGAAAATGAAAAAACCCAGGTTTGATGCTAGTTAGGTTTCTTTCTTTGTGTTGCATTGTTTTGCTTTATATTTGAAAAAGAAAACAATACTAGCATAGGATTTTGTTTTCTTCTCATCTTGAAAGAATTTCAATGGAAAAAGAACAAAGAACACCCTTTTGTTTACTTCTTTTTCTTTTCTCAAAAGGTTGCATTGTGCATTTTGCATCAGAAAGAGAAAATATTTCATTGCAAGGTTTGAAAGATTGTTCATGCATATTTCTTTTTGGAAACACTTTTTCATTGAAGAATTAGAGTAAGTATTTATTTTTCAGTGTTCTTGTAAATTTCATTTTTGCAAGAGTCTCAAACAACATCAATTTCACTTTTGTATCCTTTGAGTAAAAAAAATCGCTAAAATGAATGCTAAATTTAAAATTTACTTGACTTTGTTTCTAAGGTTCATAAACTAGTTTAGGGTTAGGGCATTGGATTATGATTGGAGAGAAGCCTCTCAAATTCTAGTAAAGAAACATAGGTTTCTGATATAGGGAGAGTCAAAATCCATTTTTTTCATAAGTATATACTGAGAACCTCCTCTAACACAAGAGTTAAACACAAGATTGTGTAAGGAAGATTTGAGGAGATAACCCCTCCGAGGCTTGACCAACCATTGTGGAGAGATCATATTTTGGGGGTTTCGTTAGTGACTTTACCTCCATGAGAGGCGGTGATTTTGAGGCTTCGGGATTTTTTACCCTTCCCATATGTTCAATATCGACTGTCAATTGTACCCCCTGGATGTTGACTGCGAGTTGGTATCCTTAGTTGTGTTTCCTAGGTATCTCATAGGTGACTATGGGGGGTTTCCAATGGCACCTAAGTTAGATGTCATATCATGATATCAGTACCCCTAGAGGGTGCCCCACAAAGCGAGGGTTACTTTCACCAGATAGGGCTGGTAAGTGGAGGTCAGAGTAATTGCTTCTCACTCCTCCATTCATCAGTCATGGGGATTTATCAACCTGTGTCGATTTCTGAAAGGTTCCTTTCAAAATTTTTGTTGCTTTGGACTCAAGACCTTATCCACCTGGGCTGAATTTTTGGAGAAGTTTTTTTGCTATGTTTCTCTTAGGAATTTTTAGTGGAGTGTTGACTTGTATAGTTGGTCTTAGGCTGTGTTTGTATTACCTCTTTTGGATCATTGATGCAAGGTGGTCAACCAATCGATCCACTGGTTAGGAAAGAACTTTGTTTTTTCTCTTGAAATCATGGAGCCACCTCCTAGAAAACGTGGGTTTTCATACCGCTGGTTCACCAGATTAAGTGCATGAGACTTTTTCGAACATGAAAAATCTCGCAAGGGACAAACCTGTGCACACGAACGCCATTGCCAAATTTCTTGAGGATACAAACCAAGGGATCCCTACCCAAGGGGATTCTTGTGATTTTCATTTCTTTGGAAATGTTGGTGCCCCCTTAATGGCCACTTTGAACATTCCTAGGTTGAGTGTTGGACTAACGGTTTGGTTGTGGACCACTCTGAATATCCCGAATTCTCTTGATTCTTCTCAGATAAGCACCTAATGTCATGGGAATCGAATGGATGTTGATCCTTTATCTTACACATATACAAAGTCTACTTATCCTCCTTCTCCCTCTTCTGGTGAAATTCTAGCTACTAGTAACCGTAAGTCTAAAAGGAATAGGAAGAGGGAGAGTAAGAAGAAGAAATCATCAACCTCTACTTGTCATGTTGGAGATGTTCCGCCAACCTCTGTCACTGTCACAAGTCATGTCACTAAGATTCATACTGGTATCATGTCAAAAACCTTTGTGAGTCATGTTGAAGACAAGGGTCTAGTCTTTGCAAGTCATACTGGAGTTCAACAACCAGCCTCTGCTAGTCATGTCAGGGCACAAAACCAACCTATGTGAATCATGTTGGAGTTATGTAAATAATATCTGCGAGTCATGTTGAAGACAAGAAACCAACCTATGCAAGTCATGCCAAGAGAAAATTCTAGTCACTGTAATTCATACTAACAATAGTTTCCCAACCTATGCAAGTCATGTTGAAGATCCGCAACCAGCCACTACAAGTCATGTTGGGGGCACAAGTCTAGTCACCACTAGTCATACTGGACAAACATCACCAACCTATGAGTATCATGATGGGGGAAAGCTACTAGCCTTGGCAAGTCACGCTGGGAACATGCAGCTGACCTCTGTGAGTCAAGCTAAAAGTGAAAAATCAATCTCTATGAGTCACGTTGGATACCTGCATTCGACCTCTACTAGTCATTTTGGGAGAAAGTAGCCAACTTCTACAAGTCATTATGGGGGCACTGATATTGTTGAGAATCCTAGACGAATAGGACATAAGCCCAAGTTCCCTTGTAATCTTTGAAAGGGAGATCACCTTATTTATCAGTGCTCTAGTATCCATGTGGTACGAAGACCGTGGTCTATGTCTGACGACCCTTCTAGTTTTGAGTCGTCTTCAGTTTCCCAACAACCTATTCAACCATTGATTGATGACGTGGTCATTGACGAGTTTAAATAAGTGATCTCATCGATGCAATATTCGACTGATCCCACTCTTCTTTTGGGCAGTGATGCTTCTTTCGAATATGTCTTTAACATTTCTAGTTTAGTACCTTCTGAACAAGGGGGAATTCCACTCTTTTCAAATAATCTCCCTCCAAGTCCTAGATTTCCTTTGATTGGAATGATCTTGTTGAACCTCACCTTCCTTCTTCTACACCTTTTCAGATAATGATCAAAGTTAATTCAACGGGCATTCATCGTTGTATTGTAGATGAAGGAACATTTGCAAGTGTTTTATCCTCCTCGTCTTGGAAAGATTTGGGTTCTCCTAAGATTGTGTCAACTACCAGTGAGAATTTGGATTTCATGATCTAGGTGGATATCGGTGGCCACCCACCTATTCCACTGGATCAAAGCCCAATTTCCATTTTGTTAATTTATTTCTAGCTTTTTGGGTCCTAAACTTCCGGGGTGGTTTTGAGGCCCTAAACAACATTTTTTGGGCCTGCTAGAGTCACACTATAGACATAATCAACGTATGATGGGAAAATGTATAGTCCTTAGATATACCTTTCCAATGGTCTATTATGTGCCTAAAATGAATATCGTATGCAAACGTTATGACCCTGAGAAGATGATTTATCAACTTAACCCATCGAGGCCCACATGAATTTTGGTGCTTCATCTCCTAGGGTTAGGTTTTTGGATGTTTAGGGTTTTCTCATTTATGCTTTATGTAAAAATGATTTTGGAGCCTCATTGTAATTGGATTATTGTGAATGAGCATAGTCGACACATCTCTTCTCAAAGATAAGCTACCACCATTCTAGTTAGCTTGTGTGCTTTTGCATTTTACAATATTTTGTATTTCAGACAATTATTAATAGAATCTGAGCTTTACTGTATTATTGTGTTCCTTTCCACATCTCTATATAATTATTTGTTATATATATGTTTTATCTCTTCCTTCGTATCGTTTCTAAAATAATCTGGATCAGTGGTATCAAAGCGGTTTTCTCCTTGTCTTCCTTAGTGCATGTCCCTGACGAGGTCAAGGTATAGAGAGTTGGATCTCGAGCTTGTACCTCTTGAGTAAAATCACTCTCTCATGCCCAAGCGACCTTCCATGGTGGAATAAAATTAGAATTATGGGACAATATATCCTTTAAAATTGTTGTTCGAGGAATCCCTCGTGCGACATAAGAACGAGATGATGGATAGTTTCACCCATATCCTTCGATGACTGTCAAAAACAACAGAGGCACCTTCAACCAAAAATAAATTTGGAGGTGCGACACCCTTCAAGGTATAGGTTAAATTTGATATTCATTTATTTGAAGGCCAAATAGATGACGATGCTTTGGAAAAATGGTTAAATCTACTAGAGGGTTATTTCTCCGTCCACAATTTTTCCAACAGTGAAAAAATCACCTTTGCGCTCCTTAAGGCTCTTCCCCATGTGATAGATTGGTGGGGGACTTACTGTGAGAAACATGTCGAGGATGATTCTGGAATTTTTGAGCTAGGACCCACTTGGGAGGATTTTTTTGATGCCCTCAAGGAACAATATTACCTTGTTGGAAGTTATGATGACTAGTACACGAGATCAACCAAACAGTGCCAAGAGAGGGTCCAAATAGTGTCGACGTTCACAAATAATTTTCATAACTTGCGCACCAAGATAGGTATCAAAGAATCTGAGTGAAATTTGGTCCTAACATATTGTCGGGTTGTAAACCAATACATTCAAATTGAAGTTGAAGTTTTGGACATCTCGTTATTGAGAGTCACTTATTGATATGCTGTCAAAATTGAGCAGAAATTCAAGCAGCAGAACAAGCAAGAGTTTGGATATGAAAATACACAAAGACCAAAGTATGGTAAGAGTGGCCCTAATTACCAGGTCAAAGGATAGAGAAAGGATGGCCAACCCTAGGATAACCATCCCAATCCACCAAAAAAGAATGGTTATGGGAATTCGAAGAAGGACACTGGAAAATGGTGCGAGTTCCACAAAATCATTGGGCAGAATACTACTGAATGTTGCTCAAAACAATTGTTGTTGGATGAGAAGAAATCCCCAGGGTCACATGGTAACTTATAATTTGATTCTGATCTAGAAAAGGGAAGACAAATCATTGATGCAAAACCTAGTGTCACCATCACTACCACAAAAGTCCAACCAAAGGAACTGGAGGAGGCTGAAGAAGGGGAGCGTCTTTTTCACTCATAGATGTGGGTGAAGGTAACCCCACTCGATTTCATTGTTGTCAAAGGTATCCAGAAGAAGGGAAGTGTATTTTCCACTCACAGATGTGGGTAAAGGGAACCCCCCTCCATTTCATTGTTGAAAACGGTAGCCAGAAGAATCTGATCTCAACAGAGGTTGTCAAGAGTTTGAACTTGAAAACAACACAACATCCTCAACCATACAACATTGGCTGGATTAGCTAGGTATGGGACATCCGTGTCAGCCAACAATGTTTCCTGCACTACGAAATCGAACCCTTCAAAGATGAGGTATTGTGTGATGTTGCCCCACTTGAATTTTGTGACGTTATATGCAGAAATTTCATGTTGTTTATGAATCTAGGCCCTGTAGTGTCAATATTACTTTGGGATATCAACTCTACAGGGTACTGGAGGTTGTCCCAAATACCATGGTCTCTTTGATATTTACAAAGCAATGCAAAAAGGTGGTTTCTCAGGCTAGGAGATTTTTCCTCTATATGGTTTGATCGGAAGGTGACTGCAACCGCCAAAACCTCTACACGTTATCTCTCTGCCCAGCAGAAACAAGTGGACAGAATAGTCGAGGATTACAAAGAAATATTCATCGCACCTACTGGAGTGCCTGTGAACTATCATGTAAAGCACCCAATTGATTTGACACCTAGTTCCCCTTTGCCTAACAACCCTGTATACAGGTGTTCTGTTCTGGGGAATGAAGAAATCAAGTGCCAGATCCAAGAGATAATTCTAAAGGGCCACATCATACCCAACTCCTCACCTTACGGGAGCCTAATTGTTCTAGTACTAAACAAGGATGAGACATGGAGACTTTGTATTGATTACAGATCCTTGAAAAATATCACAGTCAAGAACCGGTACACAATTCCCCAGATTGATGATATTCTTGATCAGCTCAAGGGAGCCAAGTTTTTTAGTAAAATTGATATGAAGTCAGGTTACCACCTGGTGTCAATTGAGAAAATTGATGTGTGGAAGAAAACCTTGAAGTCCAAAGAAGGCCTCTTTGAGTGGTTGATCATGCCTTTCATCTTGACTAATTCCCTGGCCACATTCATGTAGATGATGAATGATATATTATGACCATTCACAAATTCCTTTGTGGTTGTATATTTGGATGATATCCTCATCTTCATCAAAAATTGGGAGGAACATTTGGAGCATATTCAACAGGTATTGGGCACCACACGACAACATAAGTTATATTCCAACTTGGAGAAGATTTCCTTCAGCATGTAGAGAATCCAATATTTGGAATACATCATGGATGTGCAGGGTGTACATGTGGATCCAACCAAGATCCAATTCATCCACGATTGGCCATCCTTGAAAACAGTGAACGAGCTCCACAACTTCTTGGGCCTTGCTAACTTCTACCAGCATTTTGTGTTGTTGCTCTCTCATATCGCTTAGACCCTAAGCCAATTGACCAAGGTTGGCATGAAAGGCAAGTTTGTGTGGTTCACACCCCAATTGAAAGAAATCGAGGATCTAAAATCCCACCTCTTCTCAACACCAGTCCTCATTCTTCCAGACCTACAATGACCATTTAAAATTGAGACAGATGCTTCATATTATGCATTGGCATCCAGTAGCCTATCATAGTGAAACTTTATCATTTTTTTTCGAAGATACCCCACCTATGACAAAGATATGTACTCCATTGTGCAGGCATGTCGATAGTGGAAGAATTACATTATGGGGAAAGAAACAATCATCCACACTAATCACAGGCCTATGCAATTCATGCAGACACAAGGAAAGTTACAAAATGACTGCCATAAAAAATGGTCCATGTACCTGCAACAATTCCACTTAAATATCAAGTACAATAAGGGTAGCACCAACCATGTCGCAAATTGCCTCAGTCGACCCTCGGTGGCAGTGCTAATCATAGTTCTCAACTCCTATGGACACGAGACATCTGGGTGGACACAATTATACAATAATGTCTCTGATTTTTCTACCACCTATTAGACATTGAACACAGAAAAAACAATTCCCAACTTTCATCTCTAGGAGGGGTTATTATGCCATATGAGCCACCTTTTTGTTCCTTCAAGAGAGCATGCAAAGATGATATGTGAAGCTCATTACAGTTGGGAAGTAAGACATTTTGGTGTAGAAAATATAGTGGCAGTACCACGGAAGCATTTTTATTGGCTGAAGCTTTGACAAGATGTTCGCAAGTACATCAGACCCTGCACCGCCTACGCCATTTCCAAGCCCTCCATCAAGAAACAAGGGATATACAATCCTCATCCTACTACGGATAAGCCATGGGAGTCCATATCCATGGAATACATGTCTGGTCTTCTTTCAACCAAGCATGGGAATGACTTTGTCTTCATGCTCGTCGATCGATACTCTAAAATGGCAATTTTGGCACCTTGAAAGAAGAACATCATAGCCAAGGGCACCACCAAGATCTTCTTCACACATGTTTGGGTTCATTTTTGGATACCTATAAATATTATCTCTGATCGAGATAGTAGGTTCTTGAGAACCTTTTGGTCCAGCCTATGGTTGATGATGGACACCAAGCTAACCAAATCGATTAACTTCCACCCATAGACCGATGGACAAATAGAGGTAGTCAACATGATGATTCTCCATATCCTGCAAATGTATAATTCCAAAAATCCATACACATAGGATGAAAGCCTTCCTTATGTTCAACATAGCTACAACAAATCCCTCCACAACTCTATTGGCCACAACCATTTTCAAGTGTGCTTAGGGTTTCAACCATTGGCCCCCATTGATGTAGCTCTACCCATTGCGGTCGCACATGAAGAGTCATACCATGATCAGACAAAGGTTGATCAAGTAGCCAAATGTGTTGAGTGCATCCAACACATCCAACGACAAGTTCATGATATTGTGCATAAATCCAATGCCAAGTAAAAGAAGTGCCACGATCAACATCGGGTACCACACAAATTTCAAGTTGGCAATAAGGTTTGGTTGCGTTTGTAGAAAGAGTGCCTCACAGGAACTCATCAGAAGCTACACCCACTCTGATATGGGCCTTACGCCATCACCAAGGATATGGGTGAGAATTATTTTGAATTAATTATTCCTCCTTTTCTTGGATTGCACCTGGTATTTAATGTGGAACTACTCTGACCATATTTTCCACCTCTCCTGGACACTTCAGATGCGACCGAGCAGTTGGCCCGTAAAAAACTCAATCCTTCCTGCATAGAATAGGAAAAAATTGATCGAATCATGGATACCAAGAAAAAGGACACGCACCAACATACTATCAAACTCTATTGGGTCATCAAAGTAGGGAAATTTCTTCATCGGGGCAAGTGGATCACTAGGAGCTAGGTTCAACAGAATTTTCCTCATCTTATGCGGGAACTTGACACATTGGAGACCATTTCTTCCTAAGGGGGGAGGAATTTATAAGTGGATATCGGTGGCCACCCACCTATTCCACTGGATCAAAGCCTAATTTCCATTTGGTAGTTGTTTTCTATCTTTTTGGGTCCTAAAATTTCAGAGCTATTTTAAGGCCCTAAACAACGTTTTTTTGGCCTGCCATAGTCACACTGTAGATGGAGTCAAAGTGTGATGGTAAAATGTGTATTCTTAGGATATAACTTTCCAATATGCTATCGTGCACCTAAAACGAAGATCATATGCAAAAGTTATGATCCCGGGAAGTTGATGTACCAACTTACCCCATTGGGGCCCACATGACTTTCGGCACTTCATCTCCTAGCGTTAGGTTTTTGGATGTTTAGGGTTTTCTCGTTTATGATTTATGTAAAAATGATTTTGGAGCCTCATTGTAACCAACTTCTTGCGAATGATCCTAGCCGACACATCTCTTCTCAAAGATAAGCTACTACCATTCTAGCTAGCTTGTGTGCTTTTGCATTTTATAGTCTTTTGTATTTCAAACAATTATTAATAGAATCTGAGCTTTATTGTATTACTATGTTCCTTTCCATATCTATCTGTAATTCTTTGTTATATCTCTGTTTTATCTCTACCTTCATATCTTTCCTAAAATAATCCGGATCATTTGGACAAAAGACCTAGTGAATGTTTGGGGATTCTTCCCCAGTTTCCTATCAGGTTAGGTGGGAATATTTTCCTAGTCGATCTGTTAGTGGTACCAAGACCGTTAGAATTCAATATGGTTCTCTAGCATGATTATGTTTATGTTATGAATTTTGTGATGTCTACGATATTTCGTGTGATGCATTTTCCTCACAATGGAAGCATTGTCACTATTGATCAACTTTCATCGAATAATCACCATCCTAGTTCAACTTTAGCTTAGGTTACCCCTTGGTCAGTTCCTAGTGTTCAAGTAGACTATTCCCCACCACAGGTGAATTATGTGGTGTCTTATCCTTTCTGTTCAATTGCTTTTGAGAAGGATCCTTCACAGTTATGTTCTCCTTCTCAAGACAAGGTCTCAACAATTGATCATGTGGATTATCCAATGGAGGCACAAGAGCCCTTTCTTTCCTTTATTGGTCCGAGTAATCTAGTGTTTCCTCTTGAGTCTAATATTACTATTTGTGAGACCTTGAGCCCTGTTATTGGTGAGTCTTTGAGTCTCGGTTTCCTGGATGTTGAATTTCCTTCATATGAGGATATACTTGCAGCGATGATTATGGATTTTCGACCTCTTCGTGAACTAGAAAATGTATAGGTTGGTTACCAAAGAAGCCCTTGGAATGAGCCTAGTGATGGGCTCTACTATGCATAAGACACAAGGTTGTGTGGTCTTTTGTACATATTTTACTTTTAGGGTTTCTTGTTTTCAAGTTTTTTATTCCATAACACATATTATTATCATAGGTTTCTATACTGGACTTATTAAATTCTCGGTGAGTATTTTTGGTCATATATACAATACTTTGGAGACATTTTCTTTGGTTCCTCTTTTGTCATGTCGATCCGTTTTGACAGGTAACAATCTCAAAACTAGCATAAAGGTTAGATTTCCCCCTTCATGTATTTTTTCATTATTCGTTTCCTGTTTCATCTGGCCTTAGGATCGACCCCACTAAGTTGCGACATGGAACCTATTTTGTTGATTAGAAGTGTCGTGATTCATGTGGTAGAGCCTACCAATCATGGGTTCCCTAGTTAGAACCGTGTTCACATTTTTGCATCCATGATGAAGTACTTTCATAGGCTTGGGAGCCCTATTTAGTCCCACCATGAATTTGCATTGAATCCTCATATCTTCTTCTCGATCTTATTCCTCCTTATACATCATGGGGATCCCTCATTTATGTGTTGAGTTGTGATACTACATTGCATTCCGCTGCTTATGATTTTGAGTCTAATGTCGGCTTCAACTTGCTATTGTTTGGCTTCTTTCTTATGCACTCTCATCAATTGCTATCGTTGCAATATTTTCGTTTGCGACTTGAAAACTCTATCCCTAGAGGAAACATTCCCCTAAGTGTCCATATCTTACATGAATTTCCTTGTATTATGCATAGGTATGTTCCTTTCGCTTGGAACTTGTTTTCCCTCCCACGACACTCGTCGCCTCCACTGAATCATAGCATTATTTTAATATTTTTCATCCTTCATAATATGAAAAATGAAAAAAACTCGAATAACGAAAAAAGAGCATGGGAGTGAGTCTTCTACACCATTATTGGCAGTAGTCGAGTAGCCTTTGAACAACGAACAATGTTTTGAGTCAAGTCTCAACAATTTGGGTTTAGTGTGGCATTGGGAAATTGTTCCTGTTACATATATTTTTTACTCCTCCGGCTGGTTATTCTTCGAGTCACTATGGAGAGTCTATTGTTTCCTCATACATCATAGAATTATGTCAATATTCATTTTCATCCCATGCTGCCTAAGTCACATATTGCGTTGTATTTTTGTTCAAGGGAAGTTTTATCCTGTGTCGGCCATTCCACATAATCCCTTGACTTTGCAAGCCAGTCTTCCCCTATGTCAAGTACATCTAAGAATGAAGAGTATATTTTTCCTATACTCGTGTTGGTATGGAAGGTCCCCATTGAATTCCTATCGATGGATTAAGCTCTTATCAACTACGAAAAATTTCTCTTAGAGTTTGACCTAGAGTCGCACTGTGGTCCTATTTACATCATTGGTAGGTGACTTTGTGCTCAACATATGACATTCCATCATTGGTTGTTGACTGAGTGGTTTCCCTTGTGTTTGACGACAAGAACAATATTCACACATTGGGATTCATGCATTACCTTGGATTCGATTTGTCCCAATTGGTGGTTTTCTCTCCTTTGTCAACAATCTCCATTATTGGTTGTTATTCAAATGGTCTTCTTCATGCACTATTTATATCTGGTGCATGTGGGAGACGTACTTCATGGTGGTTCTTTCAATATTTCATCTAAGTCCTTCCAAATATTTGGCCTTTTTCTACTCCTGGTGTTGGATGATGGGGGATGCCTTAATTCCCTCCTTCCAACAAATCTTTTCCTATCGACTTCAACACACCTTGCTATGGGACAACGATATAGAGTCCTTATTAGTAATTTGGGGCTTACAGTCATTAGTGGCAAGTTCCCTCACTATTGACATTGGGAATACATTAATGTCCCCTAATCGATAGATTCTACTAGGTGTTTGACTTTGGAACCATTATTCACACTTGTTATATTGTACTAGGTAACTTGACGCCAATTATCATTATCGGTGGGTTGTGTCACTTTTGTTAACAATATACACCAATGATCGATAATCAAATTGTGTCTCACTGTGCTCCAATCCAACTCCTTTATTCTAATAGTGTAGACTCATACCTTGACGGTTGATTTCAAGACCTTAGGAATGTAGTAGAATTACCTCTTTTATGTTGTTACCCTAGTTGTGATTGGAAATTAACACTCCTCACTTCGGTAGTCTTGAAGGATCAATTTCCAACTCTTGCCTCTAGATATCCTTCATTGATTTTGAGACATAGATCCACTTTTTATTTATTTCATGGCTATGATAAATGATTGACATGGATCCACTCTGTATCTCTTTTGTGGCCATGATCATTTCTTTCTATATATACATTTCACATGGATTTTTAGTGTACTTTATTGGAAACCATGCTTATCATCACACATGAGCATGGGTATGCCTACCTTTGGGATTGAGTATTATAACTTGTTTATGTGTTTGGTTGTAGTCCTTAGATTGGATTCTGACAACCTTCACCCTGGCACACTTCTCTTTGAATAGTTACGGGTTTGGTTAGTTGTCTAACTCCTTTTAGCCATACTCAACTGTCTCTAACCAACTGGAGGCCACATAAAAGGAGAATTTTTCCAAGGATAAAGGTAATGAAAAGTAATGGTTCTTTGCACACATGAAGAAAACATATTTTTGGATAACCCCGCCAAGTCTGTAAATCCTTATACATCCATGTTATTGTTGGTTTGACTTGGAAACCCTTGTTTCCAACCCTCTTTTTTGATCACCAACTTATCTTAACAAGAGTTTCCCCTTATATCCTCTTTGGGATTGTGGTTGATCTGAGGTCAATACCATTGTTGTAGGAAAATCTCCTTGCAGACAGGTAGATTGCCTCTAAGAGCTTGACCTTAAATCTAGATAGAAAATGATTAACGTGGACACTGACTTCCTTTCAAATCTATCTAAACTAATACATCAGAAGGATGGATAACAACAGTACCTTTTATCGATGTTTGTCCCTGCACGCTCCTAGTTGCGCTTCGATCCTTTGCTCCTCGTTGGATCCTGTAGACAAAACAAGATACGACCACTTCCTACTCTATTGACATTAGCTTGA
>SNQJ01S0011240.1:260000-298224 GCA_010110895.2 Picea sitchensis | reverse complement strand
CATCCTAATGGCCGGACTAGGGGAATGGGATAGATGTGCGGGAGATAAGATGAAAAATGATAGAATGGTGGGAGCGGACGATGGCTCTGCAAATCCCCCTTGGTGGCTAACCAAAACCCATGAATACAAGCTTGCTAAATCACCCCATCAATCACCCCAACAATGGTCAAGTGGATTAGTGTAAGATCCATGCAGTTATCAGAAATGACAGGAACTTAATGCATATACGAGAATGTTATAATGATCAAACATGACACATACCATGATACCTCAGACCAATTACCTCATGGAGCAAGAGTCCTCTCCGATGCAAGTCCAAGCCGATGGTGATGGAAGGTGCTGCTGCTGACAGGATAAATATGGCGAAGAAGAAGAAAGATGGGCCCTCCAGGGCCATGATCAGGTCAATCCTGCTCTTGGTACTTCATGTCTAGGACCTGTGGGCCTCGAGACATGATCTCCTAGTTATCCCTAGATATCGAGGATAACAGTAACCATTAAACTCTCTGTTGGGAACTCAAGGGAACTCACTACTAGGATAAATTACCAAGAAAAACTACAACAAACACTTTCTATTACAGTGCAACTCACACATGAGTTCACTCTTCAGGCATGACAACTTGAATATTCAATTTCCATCTCCAAAATGCTCCAACATGCTTTAGAATTTTCCCACCCTTCTTGGTTTAGGTCCATTGTTATTTTTCCTTGGTCTAAGCTTGTTGTTCATGCAAAACTAAATGTGTAAAACTGCTTACTCTCCCCCAAATGAATTTCCTCTATTTTCCCAATATAATTGACTTTTAACTCTGCCCAATTTTGATTGTATTGCAACCACGTGCTTCCAATAAATATGGAAGTGACTTCTACAACCACCCCTTGACAAATATTCAATGATTTGGGCCCTCATACACTCAACGAAAAAATAGAAGGTTTTTCCAAATGATAACAAAATTCAAAAATCTGGGTTTGGATTAATACCCATAATTAATTTCCTCCTTGAACCCCTATTAGACACTCCTAGACATTTCCCTCTCTTGTGAATAAATCATCCCCGATCTCTATCCATGTTCCCAACAATTAGTATCACATTATATTTGTTAAAATAAAAAATACAATTTGCATATTACATCACTTGGACATATCCATATTCATATCTACATTATGCATAAATTAAAATGGGTATTATAGTGGGGATGTTACATTACCCCTCTTGATCCAGGTGGATCTCGGTGGACAACCACCTTTTCCACTGAATCAACATTTTGAGTCTATGGTTTTGATGAACCATGATATTCACCCTTTTGATGGGGAAATGAATCTAATACCATGTTCATTTTTTAATTATAGACATCATGTAATGATCTTATGTACATGCATACAACATAGCGTTAATGCACTAGATCCCATTAGAACTCCACAATTAAGCGTGATTGGGATAAAGTAGTACTAGGATGGGTGACCGCCCGGGAAGTCCAAATGTTTTACATGCCTATATAATTTTATAAACTTAGATTAATTATTTATCCCACATGAATCATGGGAATTGTTCTCCTCTCACTCTCTCATATATAATTGAGGTGAAGGAGGCCCTTTAGGCATGCAATGGAATGTGATGTAAATCTTGTTGCTAATGAAGCATAGCCAACATCTCTTTATTTTCAGAGATAAACTACTCCATTCTACCAGTTTGTGTTCTACAATGTTTTTCTGTCTTATTCATTAATAGAAGTCAAGTTTCAATGTATTTATGTGTTCTTTTATATATTTTTGTTTTTGTCTCATTTCATTCTTAGCATAATCTGAATCAGTGGTATCAGAGAAAACTGATCCTTTTCATTTCTCAGAGAAGGTCCCCAACGAGGTTAGGGTATAGAGAGTTGGGTCTTGAGCTAGTTTTTCTTGAGCACGACTTCTCTCACCAGCCCAAGCGACCTCCCATGGTGGAAGAAAAGAGAGATGACAAAGCAGAAGATCTTTTCAAAACTTTTCTCAAGGAAGCCCTTGTGTGATAAAGGAATGAGATGATGGACAACTTCGCTCAGATCCTTTGAAGACTACCAATGGTGGTAATTGAGGCATCTTCGACAATCAACCATTTCACAATTGTGACACCCTTCAGGGTACAAGTCTATTTTGATGTCCCCTTATTTCAAGGTCAAATTAATGCATATGCTCTAGAAAAATGGTTGAATCTACTAGAAGGTTATTACTTCGTCCAAAATTTTTCTGATAGTGAAAATATCACCTTCACGCTCCTTAAATCCCTTCCCCATGTTAGATCTTGGTGGGAAGGTTACTGGGAGAGGTACACCGTAGATAAATCTACACCATTCATGAGAGAAACCACTTGGTCGACCTTTTTAGATTCCATAAAGAAGGAGTTCTACCTTGTCAGGAAATATGATGACCAGTACATGAGATTGATGACTCTGCACCAGAAAAGAGATTAGTCAGTGCCAGAGTACACTAACATCTTTCATACCTTGCGCTCAAAGTTGGGTATCAAAGACTCTGATAGGCACCTGGTTTTGAAGTATTGCAATGGTATGCACATGTACATCCAAACATAGATGGATTTCTTGGACATCTCCTTAGTGGATGTTTCTTGTTGATATGCAATCAAAATTGAGCAGAAATTCAAGAAGCAGAGTAAACAAGGGTTCGGGTTTGAAAATACACCATAATGGAATCATGGAAAAGGAAACCTTAACTCACAAAACAAAGGAAAAACCAAGAAAGGCTAACCTCAAGAGATCTAGTCCAAGACGCAGGCAAAGAAGGGTAACGAGAAGTCTAAGAAAGACACTGAAAAGTGGTGTGATTTCCACAACGGCCCCTGGCATAACACCGATGAATGTTGCTAGAAACAATCATTGGTGGTTGAGCTCAAAGAAAAAGAATAAGAACCTAACTTAGACTTTGATTCAGAGCACAATAAATGGAAACAGATCATGGATGAATAACCCACTGCTACTATCATAGCCACAACAATACAACCAGAAGAACCAAAGGATCTTGAGAATGAGGAACTCCTCTTCCACTCGCATATGTAGGGAAAGGGGACCCCACTACATTTCATTGTTGATAACGGGAGTTAGAAGAACCTGATATCAGTTTAGGTTGTTAATATATTGAAGTTGTCAATGATTCCACACCCCCAAGCATAAACCATCGGATGGTTGAGTCAGGGATGAGACATCTGTGTTAGCCAGTAGTGTCGCATGTCCTATGGAATCAAGACCTTCAAGGATGAGGTAGTGTGTGATGTTACCCCACTTGAAGTCTATGATTTTCTTTAAGGACAACCATATATGTGGAAACATCACTCTATGTATAGGTCTTGACCCTGCAGTGTCATTGTTACTCTAGGAGGTCAGCTCTACAGAGTACCAAAGGTAGCTCTGACTACTACCATTTTATTGATCTCAGAAAATCAATGCCACAAAGTAATTTCTCAGACCACAAAATTTTCCCTCTTCATGATCTAGTCAAACGGTGAACAAGAGGTTACTACAACCACTACAACCTTGGCCCAAGACATTTCTATCCAATAGAAGCAATTTAATGATATTGTAGAAGAGCATAAAGAGAATGAGAGTCTTCCACATGTTCAACATAGCTCTATTGGCTACGACCTGTTTCAAGTGTGCTTGGGGTTCCAACAATTAGCCCCCATTGATATAGCTCTTCTTGTCGCATATTCACCGACAACTTCCTCCCACACTCAGAATAAGGTAGATCCTGCAACTAGATCTGTTGAATGGATCCAACACCTTCAACAGGTTCATAACATCCTTCCAAAGGCAAAGTACATGTAAGACATCTACTTCAACAAGGCAAGTGACTCACCAAGGTTCATATTCAGTAGAATTTTCCCCATCTCCTGAGGTAACTTGATGCAATGGAGACCATTTCTTCCTAAGGGGGGAGGAATGATCTAGGTGGATCTCGGTGGCCAACCACCTTTTCCACTGAATCAACATTTCGATTCAATGGTTTTGATAAACCACAATATTCACCCTTTTGATGGGAAATGGAATGTAATACCATCTTCATTTGTTAATTACAGACATCATGTAATGAGCTTATGTACATGCCTACAACATAGCGTTAATGCTCTGGATCCCATTAGAACTTCGCAGTTAAGCTTGCTTAGGCTAGAGTAGTACTGGGATGGGTGACCACCTAGGAAGTCCTAGTGTTTTACATGCCTATGGAATTTTATAAACTTATATTAATTTATCCCACATGAATCATGGGAATTGTTCTCCTTTCACTATCTCATATATAATTGAGGTGAAGTCTTCCCTTTAAGCATGCAATGGAGTGTGATGTAAAGAATTTTGCGAATGAAGTGTAGCCAAAATCTCTTTCTTTTTAGAGATAATCTACCCCATTCTACCAGTTTGTGTTCTAGAATGTTTTTCTCTCTTATTCATTAATAGAAGTTAGGTTTCACTATATTTCTGTGTTCTCTTCTATATTTTTATTTTTGTCTCATTTCGTTCTTGTCATAATCCAGATCAGTGGTATCAGAAAAGTCTGGTCCTTGTCATTTCTCGTAGCACACTATTCCAATATTCATCTATTCAAATTTACATCACAATACTGGAAAATAAAATTCTGCAATTTCACAACTCCAACAACAGTTCCAACCAAAATCTCTTATTCCTCTCAACCCGCTGACCCAAGGAATGCACCATTAATTTATCAAGGTTAACCGAAGGAATGTACCATTCATTTATCAGGGATAACCCAAGGAATGTGCCATTGTTTTATTAGGTCCCTATGCACAGGTTGGCTAGGAATCTGAGATGTGGTTCCAGAACTCTTAGCTGCTCAAAATGGAGTTTTGCATTATGTTTTCTTCAAAATTGTAAAACATTTGTGGGTATTTTTCCCACATGTTTTATTCATGTTTCCATGTAGCATCTTCAAGACCGTAGCGGGTCCATTGAACATTTACCATCCCTATGGATTTGTTCCTAAGCACTTTGACTTTTCGGTCTAGGATGTGTACTGGTTCTACCCAGAAATCCCCTTCGTTTTCCACTTGGATCACAATCCAATCAATTATATGGTTAGGGCCAGGCACACATTTATTTAATAATGATACATGAAAAACATTATGCACTCTCATGGAGGCAGACAATATTAGCATGTATGTAACTGGCCCTATCTTCTCTAGTATTTCGAAAGGGCCACAATATCTTGCTGCAACTTTGGACAGCAACCCAATCTTATCAAACTTCTCTTCACTTTCACTTTGAGATAAACATGTTCATCCACTTTAAAATATCTAAAAACTTTGTTCTTATCTGCATAACTTTTCTTCTTGTCTTGGACAACGTTTAAATTCTTCCTGATCTTTACCATCTGTTCTTCCATTTTCCTTAACAATTTTGGCCCAATGATAACTATGTCTTTTGGGTTATCCCAACTCAATGACGTGTTACACTTCCTACCATATAATGCGTCAAATGGGCTCATTTTTAATGAGACTTGATACCCATTATTGTAAGCAAATTCCAAAAAGTGGATATAATCTTTCCACTTTGATGGTTGGTCTATCACATATGTTCAAGGCATTACTTCAATTATTCTGTTGGTCTTCTCTATTTTTCCCTTTGACTCTGATTGACATGGTGTACTGAGATTTTTTTTTTTTTCCAAACCCTTTGAACAAATATTTCCAAAAATCATAGGTAAACTTTGGATATTTGTCTGAAATAATGGCCTTAGGCAGTCCATGTATTCTTGCAACATTCTTCATGTAGATCTCTACAATATTTGTTGATTTGTGTGTAGTATTCACAAGAATAAAATGTGCATCTTTTGTTAATTTATCCAACACCACCATGATGGAATCATGTTGCTTCATGGTTCTGGGATGCTTTGTAATGAAATCAATTGTAACCAATTACCACTTCCACTCAAGAATGGGAAATGGTTTTAGCAACCCCGCTAGATGTATATGCTATGTTTTCACATTTTGGCATTCTAGACACTTGGCTAAGTAATTAGCGACTTCTCTCTTCATTCATGGACAAAAGTATTGGCTTCTTACAGTTTCAATTGTTTTATGATATCCTGGGTGCCCAACATATGGCACATTGTGCATTTACCTTAGAACTATATATTTCAACTCTCTTAAATTTGGCACATATAGTTTTCCTTTGTACATGAGAATTCCATCTTCATTCAACTCATAGAAATTAAATTTTTGTTGAAAATTACCTTGCTGTAATGTCTCTTTTATTTTTAAATATTGTTGATCTGAATTTGCTACCTATAAAATTCTACCTTTTAAATATGTGTTAAACATGCTAATGGTTGAAATGTGCATTTCATAATCTCTTATGTTGAGTGCATCAACCATTTAATTTGTCTTTCCTTTGATTTGCTTGATTTCAAAGTCATATTCACTCAGAAATTCCAACCATCTAGTTTGTCTGCCATGTAATGTTGGTTGTCCAAACAAATGCTTCAGACAATAGTGGTTTGTTCTTAACTCAAATATTCTCCCCATAAGGTAATGTCTCCAATTTTTTATGCATGAACAATTGTTGCTAACTCCAATTCATGTGTATAATAGTTCCTTTCATGCTCTTTTAGTTTTCTAGACTCATAAAAAACCACATGATCCTTTTGAATTAGGAATCGACTGAGGCCTTCCTTGCATGCATCAATGCACACCACAAAAACATCATCTGGATTTTCAATCTTTAAAATTGGTGCACTTGTTAAAATATCTTTCAATTGTTGAAAACTTTCTTCACTTCAGATGGAATCAGAATATCAACAATATTATTTATTGTCTATCGACGTTTCAGATCCATAACAGGATCCATCTTCAGGACACAAAGTTCTTGAAGATGGATCTTTTTATGGATACAAAATGTCAACAAACAACAAATAATATTGTGGATATTCCGATTCCATCTAAAGAAAACCTGCACCACAGAAATCTCAAAATTTCTTCACATTTGGGAGTCCATTCAAACTTCACTCACTTATTTTTCAAAGAGGTGATTGGGCTTGCAATATTTGAAAATCCCTTTATGAATCTTCTTGGGATCGACCGATATCCTCTCTACTGTAATAATATGCTCCAAGTAGTGCATCTTCTTTTGATAAAAAATGCACTTACTTAGTTTGGCATTGTTATCCCCATTTTGTGGATAACTAAGGAGATTATGTCTTGACGCCCTCAGGTTGTAGATATGGAGTGTCGAGAGACTACATGACTAGCAGTACCCTTTTGCAAGGATGGAAACCCCTCTCGCCACCATAACTAGTCACGGATTTCCAGATGGCATCCACCACGTCAATTGAATTCTAGAAGGCAGTGGGCCTTGCTCCTTGAGGTACAAGTCAGTATTATGGTGAGCATCACTTAAATATTTAAGCCAATTGAGTAGGTTGTATCTTAGATTTCTCTAGATTTCATGATATATGATTGGACATTATGCCTTTTGCCTTGCTTCACCTTGGTGGTTGACATTGTGCCCTAGTAAGTGGTTTTCCTTGGGGATGGGTTTGCTACTGGGAACTCCCTTAATGAGTCATTGCAATGTTCCTGACCATACTTACCACTTTCCATCATTGTTCCCCTCCATTTCCTTATCTCTTGGAATTTTAGGGTGTATTGACCCAATAAGGTGTTGTTCCTCATTCTATGGGAAGAAGGGGATGAAGGCCCATAGGGTTTGATGTTGGGTAAAAGATAAAAGCCTTGTATAAACCTTCCAGATGCTTCACCCAGGGAACACCCAAGAAAGAAATGAAACACTTACCTTTGAGTAAAGGGGACCCACAATATAATAAAGAATTCTTGAAAGGTTAGTTGAAGGATAGGAAGTCTCATCATGAGCTGACCTATCACATCCATGAATATCTAGTCGTATGAATTTTCCATCATTTGGTCACCAAACCAGGGTAATGGCTCTCAATTGCATGGATGAGAGAAAGGAGGTATCATCACGATCCAACCTTCTCATTTCCACTAGATGTTTGTGGGTGACATTGCCATTATTTGGTCACTACGCCTGGGAAGTGACCTTCAACCTCACCTTAAAATTATGAAAGAATAAAAGAATGGAAATTAATGGGCTTGGAAAAAGTGCATTGTGGATGCAGGTACCACACACCCTCTACAAAGGTACCCATGAATGATACACTACGACCCCTTGTATGTCATGAGCCATATTCCCATTGAGTCTTGACCCCAACCATTTCATCTACTTTACATGTATTAGAGAGGGATATCTTGGAAAATATCATTGACCTAGGGAAAGATCTACCCAATAGGACACCTCGTCAACCCTCCCATATTCAAGCTTGACAAGTCGCATAGTGTATTTGAGCAATTAATTGTTCGATATAGTGATATTTGATGCACATGCTTAGGTGGCTAATTTATTGATTGGATTCACTTATCATGATGTTATGAATTGAGATCCTTGGATGATGTGCTCATTTGTCTTTGCAGGACCTAGTTGGTCGATAGTTTTGGGAGAACAAGCCTAGCTTGGGCTTCCATGGGGCTGCAAGCCCATAGGTTGGATTCCAAGGGCCCGCATGCCAGATGAGAAATATCAAACTTGGAAGGCCTTGAGATTGACTTGGATGACATAGCCTAGCCCCCACATGCCAAATGTTTTTCCTAGGAGAAGCAAAACGTTACTCCTAGAGGCATGACGTCACCTAGGGGGGTTAGGGTTTTGGTGGTGAGGTGCCACTCATTGACACATGGATGTTTTAAGGATAATACAGTCTTCACCATGATGATATTGTCTATATGATTTACATGTGGCCTTTGGAGGCTTAGCCATGCTTCTCCAACACCAACAACTTCTTCTAAGTGGCAAAACCTCCAGTAAAAGGGAGACATCCATGTAAAATTAGGGTTTATTTGTGCAAAAGTGAAACTTTAAATGAATTTTTTAATATTACTTTGTTAAAGAGGGAAATATCAGGGTTGTTGACCACTAGTCTTGTGGTTTACCCCTTAATATGTGGACAAGTCACCTTGGTGACATTTTGTATAAATAAGAGATCATAAGATCTCATTTTAACATAACTCTCCCTCATTGTGAGAAGTATTGGTCTGAAATTTTCTCTATATTTGACAATATTTTATCTTTTAACACTTTTTTATGGCTATCTTGATGAATGGTTGATGGAGGAGTGAGGCACTAGCCTTGGATGATGTTTTCTATCTTTTATGGTGCATTATCTTGGCATCTCTCTTGATATTGGTATGGTATTTTACTATTATGCTATCATTCATTTTCAAGTCAAGGATTGTTGTGCTATGATATAGGTGGGAAGTATAAGGGAATACAGCCCCACCATATTCTTCATCATTTTATTCTTCATCTCATTGATTATACAAGGGTTTGCTAAGAGAAGTATAAGGGCATACACCCTCTTAGCTTAAACCCTAGCTAGAGAAAATTACCTTGGGAAGTAAAAGGGATTGCACCCCCAAGGAGGTAGATTCTCTAGATCTTTATTTTCATGACCCCATGAACCCAATAATTAAGAGCACTAGTCATTTATTATTGCATTGGAGAAATAAAATATTGCATTGGGAAACATGATTTTCAGTCATTTTTACTTCTTGCAAAGTGGATTGTATTCCTTGTGCCTTGGGAACCTCACAACCACTAAGGCATCCCCATCAAGGGGTCACTTCTTGATTCTATTATAGAATTACATCTTCAGCCATTAGGGTTCTAGAAACCCTAACTCATTTGCTTGAATAGCTCTGTTATCAACCATTGGATTTTACTCAAAGTTTGCATACTTATTCTTCTTGGTCCAACGCACTTTTTGGCAAAGTTTGAGGGGATTTCAATGGCTTATTTTCTTACTGTAATACATTGAATTTTACATCCATAAGGCTGATATAATTTTCTGCAGACAAGTGTTTACAACGACCTTGTCGTTTTATGCTAGAACATTGGTTTTTCATCTTGAGTTTAGCTAGTCATTCACTGGTATTTATCTTTCATTTTCTACTTGATCTCTAAACTTTATTGAGAAAATTATAGTACCATATTATTGCTCATATATAATTTTATCTATTGCTGCAAATTAGGGACAACAAGCTTAACTTTATGATCCAACTAACATACATCATTGCAAAGTGTCTTTTCTTGTGTCTCGGACATGTATTTCACCATTTGCAGGTTACTCAACATACTTGGAAACCCTTGAACTTCCCAAGACTTGATTCCACACATTTCACTCCACTTAGAATTGACCTCTAGGGGCTTCACTTCCATTTCCCTCCATCTCCATTTCAATCTCGCTAGGTTCAACGAGATCACTTCTCTAGAGTGACCTAGTCACCCTTGAAGTGTGGGGCCTACATCAAGGTGACATTGGGTGTAGGATTTCCAAGTTGTAGAACTTTATTTATGGTTGGGTCGGGCTTTTCCCAATCTACAACTTGCATTATAACATGCATACAATTTATGCTCTCTTAAAACTTGCAGCACCATTCTTAAATGTTGCTCATGATCTTCTTCTGTCTTGGAGTAAATGAGAATATCATCCAAGAAAACAATTATAAACTTGTCCAAGTATTCTCTAAACACTCCATCCATTAGGCACATGAAAATAGTTGGGGCATTTGATAGCCCAAATGGCACTACTATAAATTCATAATGCCCATATCTTGGTCTGAACGTTGTGTTGTTGATATCCACTTTGTTTATCCTCACTTGATGATAACCTAATCTCAAGTAAATCTTAGAAAATATTATTGCACCTTTCAACTGATAAAAAAGATCATCAATCCTTGGAAAATGATATTTGTTCTTTATTGTGACATTATTCAACTGTCTGAAAGCAATCACAACATCAAGATTCCATCTTTCTTCTTCACAAAAAGAATCGGGGCTCCCCAAGGTGACACACTTGGGCATATATACCCCTTCTTTAACAACTCTTCAAGATGCATTTGCAACTCTTTTAATTGTGGTGTGCCCATCCTGTAAGGTGTCTTGGACATTGGAGCAGCTCCCGAGACCAAATCAATAGAGAAATCAATGTCTCTCTTTGGTGGAAATCTTGGGATTTCCCCCCAAAAATATTCAAATTCTTTTAAGACTATATGATATTCAATACTTATCACTTTATCTATCTTCCTCTTCCATATGGGCTGCAAAAATTTGTCATCCTTTCTTGAAACTCTTTTTCAGTTGCATGGCTGAAATTTCTTTAACAACCACATCTCTCGTAATCCCTTGAATCTTTCCATGTTGTCCATCCTCATTGTTGTAACTTGAGATGGTTTATGGTTGCTTATAAACCATGCCAATACATCTTTGAAACCAACTTTAGATCCAATTTAGCCCTTGGATCAAAGGGGGATCTCTCAAAGACAAAAGAAACTGATTTCCTATTGTCACTAGACATCAACTCACCAACAATAAGCTCGTGATGCCATATTTAAATTATAAACAATATAAAACAAGGTAGACATGGTTCAAAATTAGATGATAGTTGAATGGAATAAGGTCTGTATATCTCTCAAATCAAAGGCCTAATCTATTAGGCATGGAGTCTCATCCAAGAGAGCACAAAACTAATAATGAAAGGTGGAAGAAAAGGGGAAGACATAATCAATCTCAGACTCAACAGTAAGGAAATCCTCGTGAATCTAAAATGAAGAAAGGGTGATCTTGCAAAGCATTTAACAATGAATCTAATGATAAATAAATGCATAGGCTGGGCATAAATTATGAATCCAACCACATAACATTTAAATAAAATAGCTTGCAAATGTTTGCGTATGATTTTATCAAATGTTACAATTTCACCAAACCAATAAAAACATATTGGACAATGGTGGTAGTTGTACCAAATTATTGTCCCTAACTTGATCAATCTTACTGCAAATTATGAAATGGAAGAAATTAGAGATGTAATAAAAGAATCTTAATACATGAAATGGAGAAGAAAACAAAACTCTATATAAATGAGAAATGAATCTAGTAAATGAAGCTCCCCGAATCAAATATTTACAAAAGAGTGGCCCATAGGGCTCATTCACGAAAAAACCATAGTCATGACTTTCTATAATCTCCTAACCTGCTCCTCCTTTTATAACCAATGGGAGTTTGTTTAATTCTTTGATCTTTTTGAATGCTCAACTTTTTCCTAAAAGAATGAAATTGTTTCTATCTACCTATTTGACATTTTTCTTGACAGAGATTTCTTAGGAAAAACAACTTTTTAAAAACTATCTCTTCCTAGGAAAACTTAGTCAAGGTTACTCATCAGAAATAACATATCAATCCTAACGGAAAGGAGCTTTCTCCCCTTTTGCATGCATATTTAAAACTCAGTTATGATTTGATCAAATCTGATCTTCGTAGAAAAGATAATCATCTCTCATGATTAATAATTATTCATTATGTACTTTGATTGGTTATAATAAATGGAGATACCCTGATATGAAATAGATGAAGATATATGTGCCACTGTTTAATGTGATTAATGATCTTCAATCATTATGAGAAAATGATGTCAACTGCTCCATTAAATATCTCACTAAGCTTCAAACCTTTAGATCTTTTCCTTCACCATCTTGATTTGTATTTTATATTGTCGCATTTTAAATATCTTGGCAATATTAAATCGTAATAAGAAAATATCGATACGAATCTGACAGAAAACCTACAAACTCAATCTTCTATGGGTGACAAGACCTTCATACAATCTGACTTGATAACTAATTGGAGCTTATGTTGATGACAAAGACTTCAACTGCTAAAATTTTGGAAAAATAATTCTGTATGATTGCATTTTAAATGTGACAACTGATATTTGACTACGAAGTTTACTTTTGATGACAAAAACAGGTAAAAATAAGTGCTAAATTGATCTTATCGTACTCTTTGTGTACATAAACCTAACCATTCACATGCCTTCATTTCAATGATCTAGCGTTGTAACTTATCGTAGCTTGGAAGATTCTTAGCCATCATATCAAATCAAATTTTATTGGATATATGTGGCAGGTTCTGATTGGGTACACGTGGCAAACAACTTGAAAATATGTAATGGGTGTTATTTCAATGGTCATAGCAATATACATAAATGAAATAATATATCTCACAAAACTCACATTTATTACCTTTATTATGGAGCCATGTCATACCTTTATTGGTGGTAATTTGTTTTGTGTAGGGGGTCAGTCATGGTATTGGAAACCACAAAGGGAGGGGTCATGGTCATTCCTATGATCAACATGTCACATACACTGAAACCACCTTTTTCTTCCATGAAAGGTCACCCTTTTGTTAAACATCGTGGGGGGCATGTTGGGGCGTTGTTGATTATAGACTATAGATCTATTTATTGGAGTGTGTGCTTGCCTACAAACCAAAACACCACTTTTATTATTATATATTATATGATATATACAAAAGAGTTTTATTCGATTTAATAAAAATATAAAATAAAATAAAATCTAAACTATATAAAAGTCAATTGTATTAAAATTAATATGAAATTTTAATGAAACAATATCAAAGTTAAAACCCTTTATAACTATTATTTACAAAGTATTTTAATTCAAACTAAATTGAACCTATTCAATGAATTAACACTAAATTAGAACTAATAAACATAAAATTTTAATTTTACGAAAATTTGTACAATGTTACAACATTAGGCTCCAATTGGGGATGGTGTCTCCTTGTGAGGCACTAAAGAAATGTAGACTGGGTTCCTTCATTATTGGGTATGGAGTCATTATTCTGGTAAGAAAACTGATTCTAAAACACTCCTAGAAAATTTTAATTTGTCTTTAAAATAAAAATAAACTTTTTCTTCTCAATTATATGATTAATCTATAATTGAAGAGACTGAACCACTAATAATTTCATAATTTAACATGTTTTAGAGAGTAAGACCAGAGAATGATAAAAATATTTTCAGTCATTCAACTTTACCCTAGAATTGCCTAAGTTAATACAATAATAAATTTTGGCTCAAGGGTCAAATTTATAACTAATGTTTAACAACTCAAGGCATTTTAGGGTATAGAGAAAAAAAATTATATTATGGTTTAATTAAGGTCAGAATAGAGTTATTTCTGAGGAAACTAAGTTGATTGAGTAGTAGATAAAGATACTCATTGGTAATCCTCCTCATCTTCATGGTGTTTCTACACTACCAAAAAACATCCATAGCCTATGGTGTAGTCACTCCGACATGACAGGCCTTGCTTCACTGCTAGCGAGCATCCATAACCTCGATGAAGATACCTACATTTCCCAATTGAGTTTCCTTTCACCACCTATTTCAATTTGTTTGATACTTTGCATGAGATATAGGTAATCAAATATGTTTTGCATACCAAGGTATGATTTATGTTTAACAAGGATGGGTCAGAAATACCTGAGTGAAAGTATACTCATAAGGTTTTGATTTCCTCAATCCTATCTCTATCCTTCCAAAATACACTATGTTGATGCCCAAAAGTGAAACTTGAAATCCCTGCCTGCAAATGGGTTGCAATGCCTTACTACTTATATATATTTAATAATATACTAAATAGGTGGGATCTCATTATGTGAATAGTGATGAAGGACGTTTTCATTTGATTGTGCTCATGGCTACCTTGCAAAGATGATTCTACAGTTTGAAATTTGAAACCGCTTCCATTTGAAATGAATGAATGATGGTGTATTGGCGATTTAATTTGAAAAAGAAAGGAAAAGAAAAAAAAGTTGTTTTAATAAGTATCTTAGTTTATTCTTGCTACACATATATTTTGACTGGTTGATTCAAACTCCAAGTATGAGCCACATATAGCTATGACATATTTCATTTATGGTATACTTGTTATTAGCATGGACAATTGATGAGTGTTATAAGGTGGCAATCCTTCACTAGCAAGGAATGTGGGACATGACATGTTTTGGTGCTACGTGTTGAGTATGCATATAAAACTTATGACCTTAATGGAAGGAGGAAAAATTGATTTTTGGATTCAAATGTTATGTATAAAACACAGTCGACTATGTGTTGGATATATTGGGTGCGCTCCTACTTGGCTCTAGTTGATGGAAATTAATGTGAGAAATGACGTGCAATTACTGCACGTTCCTCTAACCCTACCTCGAGGTCTCCACCCTCACTTGGTTTGCATTTGTGTTGGTTTCTTTGGCTGGTGTTGCCTTCATTTTTCTTGGCTTGGAAAGAATAGTGGTGCTTGTTGGTTTTCTGGCATTCTCCATACAGGTATGTTGGATATTACCTCTCCATTCATGAACTGTAGCTTCACTCCAAATAAAATCATGATGTTGGCTCTTAGATTTTCTTACAAACTGTCTTTTCTTTCCAAAGTTTATAATGGATGTATTTGGTTATCACATCTCTGCAAATTGTATTTATCTGGAGTTTCCTCTCTGTTGGCATTTAAATTTCTCAAGATGAGAATAGTGTTCTAAATTCCTTTCAGTTTGGATTATGCAATAGTGTTGCACCCAGAATGTGTGTTGCTTCTGTTGCTATGACTGTTCACAAATAATTATGGTAAATATTTTTTTGGTTTCACTCATCTCAGGTCATTAAAATTCAAGGGTTTTTTTTTAGAAATAAAAGAACATTGTTTTTTTTTCTGTGTAACGCCATACCCTTTACTCACTCTTTGGAAGATTTACATCTCCTTTAAAATATCTTTCAATTGTTTTGAATAGCTAGGCATATTTTCCTTGCAGCCACCATATGAGGTCTGTGGAAAGTTTGTTGTGAAAATAAATGGTTAAATGGTTTTTTGCAAATCCCTTATGAATGTTTCACTTTTTCATGCCCAAACCTCGGTTTTTTTTATCTGGTGTATGGAAATTCGTAAGATTCAAACTCTGGCCTTGATATGGGTTATAGTGATTAACCCGATAGTGGGGAAGACAGGTTATGTGCATGAAGTCTTGTCTCATTATCCATGGGGGTTTGGTCAATTTTGATGTTATATGATGTTAAATTAAAATGATGAGCACCAGTTTCATATGAGGTTTCTAACCCAGTTTATTTACGTAACAAGTATTGAAGGTTGTGATACCATCATTGTATAGTGAAAGGTCGATGACTTATGTTGTGTTCTCAACCTCCCATGCACGCTTGATGTAGTATGGTTTTAATTGTTTTGAGTGACTCTGTTAACAGTCTCTTATAAAAGATCCGTGAATAAAAGAAAAGGAAGAGGAAATTGAAGTTATAAAATTTGACTTTCCCAAAAATTCCCGGGGTTTTATATTGGGTACTATGAAAACTATTGTGTCTTGGATTTAAATTATTAATAGAGAAAAGTTTTGACAGTTGATGGTGATGGCATTTTTTTTAATACATAATATTGCATATAATAAAATAGTAATCGTGTTTTTTCCCTCTCATTATAATAAAATTCCTTCACGAATAAGTATCAAGGGTCAGGATACCCACCATTGTATAGTGAAAGGTTTGATGACTTCATGTTGTGTTCTCAACTCCCATGCACGCTGATGTAGTAGTATGGCCTTTAATTGTTTTGAGTGACTCTATTAACAGCCTCTTATAAAAGATCGTGAATAAAAAAGAAAAGGAAGAGGAAATTGAAGTTATAAAATTTGACTTTCCCAAAAATTCCTGCCTTTGTATATTGGGTACTATAAAAACTGTTTTGTCTTGGATTTAAATTATTAATAGAGAAAAGTTTTGACAGTTGATGGTGATGGCATTTTTTTTAATACATAATATTGTGCTATACTAAAATAGTGTAATCGTATTTTTCCCTCTACTATAATAAAATCTCTGGTTTTATATTGGTACTCATGGAAACCATTGTGGTCTTGGATTTAAACTTTATTAGAGAAAAGTTTTGGATAACTGATGGGTGATGGCATTTTAATACATAATATTGCATATAATAAAATAGTAATCGTGTTTTTTCCCTCTCATTATTTCACTTTTCGCTCATTATATGTCCCCCGCCTTCCCAAATACATTTAAAAACATTCCCTATTCTATTATTATCAATTTCATTTTTTTGAAAATGGGAAGGATTAATAACAAAATAAAAGGCTAGATGATGATTGGTGTTGGAAGTTTGGATATGAATACATTTTTTGTTACTTCTGCATTTGCTTGAACAATATTTGTTGGTCCTTTCCTATCCATGGTACCATTTTTCGCACATTATAAGCCCCTCATCTTCCCAATATCCCTACCACTCCTTGTTCAAATGACAATTGATTGTTGAGTTTTAAGATGTTGATGGATTGATTTCATGTGATTTTGTGGTGAATAATAGAGACAACCTTTTGATTTTATTTAGGTAGAGTATTGATGCATGGATTGTTAAGAGTTTTTCATAACATGTTTGGAATATTGCTTTAGGATGATTTTCTTTAGCAGAGGTAGCAGTGGCAGAGGTGTTAATAGAGGTGGTAATAGAGACAGAGGAAATTGGCAAAGAGGCCATAGAAGGCCACGGTTTTCAATACATTTTGATGTTGATCCACATGAAATAAATCATCTCTTTCAAGCTAGGTTCTTCAACCTGATTGCCCATGGGATTCTCTATCCCTGACCTGAGAGGCCTACCTTCCAACCACATCAAAACATTTCCGGTATCCATGTTCCCCCTCACATTTCTATGTAGCCAAAACCATATTCCAACGATGGTTGGAAAGAGATTGTCCATCAGCCTGATGCTCAACACCATGGTTGGCCTACTGTGTATTTTCCATTACCCCCTCCTCCACCACCAATAAATCCAAATGTCCAAGATGATCATGTTGTCTCACCCGTACAATCTTCTCATGCAAGTAAAAGGCTAAAAACGAATGTTCCCAAGCCAGAGCCAGATAAAGGAAAAGGAGTGGCCACTCCCTCTAAGTCATATAAAAATTCCTTTGGATGTGTGTCCTCTCGTCTTCGTCTCAAAGAAAATTGTTCCCATGTCATCAACGAGATTGAACCTCAAGGTTTCGATCAGCCTAAGGCTGCAACAGAAATATCAAAAGAATGAAGCAGTGAAAAGAGGCC
Organism: Picea sitchensis; assembly: GCA_010110895.2. NCBI lineage: Eukaryota > Viridiplantae > Streptophyta > Pinopsida > Pinales > Pinaceae > Picea > Picea sitchensis. Next base: position 280,170 of record SNQJ01S0011240.1, on the reverse strand, counting down.
AAATGCCTCTCACAACAAATATGGTTTTTAATGTTGATTAATATTATTTTCTATTGAGGACAATATTTTTATTTTGACAATGTTTTTGACAAAAATACATGTTTAGATAGTGTTTTGGATAGCATGGATATAATGTCATTTTTGGATATAATCATGTTATATTTTACTTATATTTAAATATTTGATCATTAATATGAGAATGGGAGTTACAAGGAGAATGTTTGAATCCAATGTTTGGGGTTTTATACTTCATGTTTTGATGACTATTAAAAGAAATTGAAATGGGAGTCACAAGGGGTCCCACCAATTTAGTAATTATTTAATTAGACCCTTATTTATATATATTATTATTTATTTGTCTCAACTAATTAGTTAAGCTAATTAAGCTTAAATAAAGAAAGGTAGTTGAATTACCATAACTTATTGAGAAAGAATAAAATCTCAATCAAATGAAGAGACAAAAGGAGGAGAAAATAGAAGGAGAACTTTAGCCATAATGTTTTCTCTATATTGGTGAGATACTTTCATTTTTCATTCATTTTGAGTTTACTAGAAGGCTTAACCATCTTGATGACAACAAGTTCTTATTGAAGGCAACATGATTCAAAACTGAATCATATATTTCAGCAGCTAGTTTTAAATGTGTATGATTTATCTTTGGTAGTCTGTGTGTTCTTGTCTGTTTATGAATTAAATTGCAAGTTGATCCAGATATTTAGCTTTAGTTTTCTTTTGTTTTCAGAGTCTCTTTGTATGGTGGCCATCAAAGGCTTCTAAATCTGACTTTGGTCCCTACCCTCGTAGGGGTTTGTAAAGAGAATTCATCTTTGTATCTCATAATGAAATCAATATAAAAACCATACTTCTGATTTCAATCTCACATATGTATTTTTATGATTTGGTTCATATCTTGTTTTTATCTCCATGTATATACTCACACAATTTCTTCTTAGTTTATTTCGTTGTATAGTTACATATAATACATAAAAAAAAATAGCCTTGGTCCCTTGTACTTAATACCTGTGGATTAAGTGATTGTTTCTTTTATTTTAAGACTATAAACCCTCGGTAACATTCCCAATTATCTTTCCTTAGCCCAACAAGATCTGAAAATGCTCCAGTAAGGTTCTTGATACCTTTTCCTCAACATTTATTTGGCGACCATACTAGGGAGATCTTCCATATATCTCTGGTAGATTGTATCACAATTGTATTTTATTTTTCAGTTTTATTACATTACTCTTTGATCGATTTTTCCATGAAAATACTTGTTACAAGACAACCCAATATTCAAAATTGTCTTGATGACCAAACCAACATTGCATTGACCTTATTCAACACTATTTTAGAAACTTCTAGTACTCGTGCTGAACTTGAGCTCTCTTGGGAAGTAACTGAAAGGGACATAAATATTYGTGAACATTGGGAAGCTAGGAAAAGGMAACTCRTAAATCAATAGTRACCTCCCTTTTACTACCTCCTTGGTCTTTCATCTCATGTCCTCTAATCCTTGCATGTCTCGAAGGAGAAGAGGGTTKTCCCCTGAAGCTACCCCTATTTTTGAAATAGGAAGGAGGAAGATTGTCTTATTAACACAAGAAAGTGATATTATGCGAACTTTATCTAATTCTACCAGTTCACCCTTATCACCGATACCTATCACCTTCAACATGAMATTTGTGGGTAGTGGTAGTGGAACTAGAGGTGCATCCTCCTCGTAGCCTTAGATTTCATCAGTAATTGGTAGTATCTGAAGTCATCAAATCCCTATTCAATCCACTACCAATCCTAATAAAGTCATATAGAAATATGGAATTTTCCAATTTGAATAAGATGCTATGACCAACCCATGGCACATATCTTCTCCCTTGAATCTCGCACCAACCACTCACCCATTACCAAAATTCAAAGACCATTTGCCTAGGTTTTCAGGAAATGTCACCGTTACTACAAATGAACACCTAGTAGCATTTTATAATGCTTGTCGTAACATAGGGTCTAACGATAATGACACTTACATGCGTTTAATTGTCAACTCTCTCGAAGGGAAAGTTGCAACATTTTTTTTTGATCTCCCTCCCAAAATCCTTTCCACTTGGGAAAAATTGGTTTATTGGTTCAAGTCGAGTTATGGAGGGCCCAAGAGTCCATATGAGAAATTAATGGAATACAACAATATTTCCTATAAGGATGGTTAAACCATTAAGTATTTTAACCTTCGCTTCACCAAATTATATAATCAAATCCTTGAACTAATCTTTCTTCAAAATCAGGCTGCTTTCATGCATTATTATAATGCATTACCTTCTCCTTATCGTCATAGATTCGAAGAGAAGGCTATTGACAATCTTGGTTCCTCTCTTCATACTTTCCTAGAATATGAGGAGAAACTCGAAAGAATGGGTCTCCCTAAGGGAGACTTGGTCAAGCAAATAGACATGCCTTCCCTCCTACAACTCATGCAAGATATGAATAATAGGATGATAGCATACAAGCGAAAGGAAAATGCATCTTCCCCTACCCTTGGGACATATTATTATTCCTTAGCTCCTTTTAGGAATACTAATGAAAACACTTTTCAGCCAAAGGCCATAATGGCTCGCAGTTGGTTTAACTTTTGTGAAGAATATCATGAAGAAAGTACTTGCAAAGTTAAGAAAATGCTAGAGATAAGATCTTTGGCAAAAGGCACGATACCACAATCATTGGATACCACAATCATTGTTTTAGATTGGGTTGAACCAGAATATTTTATGGTAGTCATTACCAGGAATAAATCTTACACTGTCAAGGGAAAATATGACCTTCCCCGCACTTCTTCCACCCCAAGCTCATCTTCTCAAAGTACTGATACACAAGCTGTCAGAACTTCGGATAATCAAGGAGTGTCTTCTCCTCTTCCCTCTTCTAAGTATAATATCCTTAATCAATTGGATACTATCAAAGTTGATGCTACTCTTTTGGACATGGTTTTCATCTTAGAACAACAAAATCATCTCAAAAACCTTATGGATGGTAAAAATTATACCATAGCCAATCTATTTGAAGAGTCAAAGGAAGAGGATTCAACTGTAAATAAGATAGGCGTAAATAATTTTAGGAACCCTCTAAAAAACCCCCCTTTCTATATCTATGTAAAAATCATGGATAAAATAGCTCATTGTTTCCTAATTTATGGTGGGTCTGGTCCAAGTGTAATGTCAAAAATTATCATGGAAGAGATTGGCTTATCTTGCACTAATGAAAATTCTAGAAGCATGCTCTCTTATAATAGTTTGCAGAATCAAGGATGTAACCTTAGTTTTTTGTTCACATCCTGAGATAAGAACAACCCTCAACATCCAAGTAATTGATATGTCAGTGAGTAACTATTCAATTATTTTAGGAAGATATTGGCAAGCCTTAACTGGTGGATACCTTTCACTTGGTGGAACACACTTGTCCATCTCTCATAATGGAAAGAACATTATAGTCCTTAGGGAAGGAAGAATTTTTCCATATATAGAGAGCGTTCCCCAACCTAACGTAAATTATTTCGAAGAAGATTTGGGAGTGTACTCTATCTTTGTTGATGAGGGTGACACTATGCTTGAACCAATTGATTTAGATGATGGCATGTGGCACATGCATTTCAATGGATCATGTTAAAACAAAGGTAATGGAGCCGACATCATTCTATATTCTCCTATAGGTAAAATCCACAATTTTTCTTATAGGTTGGAATTTGCTTGCACAAACAATGTCACCGAGTTTGAGGCCTTATTGTTAGGCATCTAAAATGCATATAACCTTGGTTGTGGCCACCTTACAGTTTTTGGTGACTCTGAACTTGTTTTGAATCTTGTACGTAATATTTATTCACCAAGAAATAAGTTACTTAAACATTATACTCAAGATATTTGGATGCTCATTTCAAATCTGTTATCATTTAACATCACTAATGTTAAGAGGGAACTTAATTCAATGGTTGATAGGCTAGTTGTTTTTGCAACAACCCCTACCTGATAGATTTTACCTCAAATACATAATTGTACATTTCAATCTCTATATCATCCTCACATCCCTGATAACATATAGTCATGGTAGGTTTTCCCGAGTGATGAAGGTATTTTCACTTTCATACAGAATGAACTGTTTAAGCCCAAAGAAATCATATCTATTGAAGATGACAAATTTCCTAAAGGCTTGACTCCTCTCAAAAGTTCATTTTCGTCAAGTGATGTAGGCAAAAAATAAGCACATAAGGAAGAGGAGTCGAAAAGGAAATTTAGTGATACCATTTCCTTGAATATCGGGACATCTGAATCTCCCAAGATCATTAAATCAGGTGCCTAATGTTCTGATGAAGAAAAAGAAAAATTCACATAATTACTCCATGAATTTCAAGATGTTTTTGCATGGTCATACGAGGATCTTTGTGGTTTTTATCCTAATCTCATACAACATGCCATTCCTATCAAGGAAGGGATAAAAACCAATTAGGAAAAAACAAAGACCTATTAACCCTGCACTCGAAGCCACCATTAGAAAGGAATTGGAAAAATTGTTGAAATCTAATATAATCTTTCTAGTTAAGTATTCCTAGTGGGTTTCAAATATGGTCTTTCTTCGGAAAAATACTGGTCAAATCAGATTATGTGTCGATTTCCATGCATTGAATAGAGCAAGTGTCAAAGACCGTTTTTCTCTTCCTAATATGGAAATGATTTTACAACAAGTTGCAGGGTCTCAAATGATGTCCTTACTTGACGGTTTTTTTGGGTATAATCAAATCAAGGTAAAAATGATTAATAAGTATAAAACCACATTTACCACATGCTGGGGCACATTTGCTTATGAATGTGTGCCTTTTGGCTTGTCTAATGCAGGTGCCACTTTTCAAAGAGCTATGTAGATAGATTTTGATGATCTAATCGGTAAGATTATCCAAGTCTATCTTGATGATTTAACTGTTTATTCCAAAAACCGGTTGGATCATTTTGGTCATCTTAGAAAATTTCTCATGTGTTATATAAAATTTGGCATTTCTTTAAATCCTTCCAAATCTATTTTCGGTGTGATGAAGGGCAATCTCCTCAGTCATATTTTTTCTCATTCAGGGATAAGCATAGATCCCAAGAGGATTATTGCCATTTTAAACCTCCCTGCCCCCACCTCCAAGAAAGAAGTTCAAGCTTTCATGGGCATTATTAATTTTGTCTGTAGGTTTGTTCTAGATTTTGTTGTCATGGTTAAACCAATCCATAATATTCTGAAGCAAGATCGTTTTTTTTCTTGGACAGATGATTTCGAGAATGTTTTCCTTAGGATTAAGAAAGTAATCATCTCTGCACCAGTTCTGGCAAAAACGGATTTTGAGAAATACTTTATCATATATACCAATGCCACCGAGGAAGCAATTTTTGTTATCCTCTTACAAATTTATGACCAAAACAATGAAAAAATTGTAGCTTACATGAGCCAGAGTTTATCAGATGATGAAATCAAATACTCTTATATTGAGAAACATGTTTTTTCTCTTGTCAAGGCTATAAAAGAATTTCACCATTTTATTTTGGGAAAACATACGTAGGTAAATGTCCCTTTTCCTATTGTCAAGTTTCTACTTTCACAAACTTATCTTTCAGTAAAAATTGCACATTGGCTTGCCAAAATTCAGGAGCGTGATTTGACAATCATGACTTCGAAGACAATCAAGGGATGAGACCTTTATCTTCACTTAGCTCATCACCTTGGACCAAGTGAAGAACTTGATGATCAAGATAATCCTCTTTCAGCGCTATTTTATATTGAAAATCAAAATATTGTTATAAATGAGAATCCTTGGTATAAAAATATGGTGTATTATTTGCAGCATTAAAGGTGCCCATATAACTTAGATCCTCGCCAAAGAAAGAGACTCTGCCTCGAATCTTCCAAGTATATCATTTTAGGAGATTCTTTGTTTAGGAGGTCTGCTAATGGTTTGTTACTTTGATGTGTAAATGATGAAGAAGCACAAAAATTGTTACACGAAATCCATGGATCATCAACTTTTGTCATCTACATTGGTGGTCATTTTTATGTTAAGGCTACTGCTTTTAAGATCATAAGAAATGGTTACTACTGGCCTTCGATGTTCTGCGATTCATATATATTTGCAAGATCCTATGATAAATGCCAAAAATTCATTGGGAAAGAATGCCTTGCTTCCATGCCTTTACAACCTATCCTTCTAGATTTCCCTTTTTCTAAATGGGGCCTAGAATTTATTGGTCCTATCAATCCTTTGTCTTATGCAGGGAATATCTTTATTTTGACAACCACTTATTACTTTACTAAGTGGACCGAGGTTGTCCCTCTTAGAAATGCACAAGATGAGAATGTAATTTCTTTCCTGGAATCTAATATCTTTTCCAGATTCGACATCTCATTAGAGATCATTACAGACAATGGCCAAGTATTCATTTTTTCAAAATTGACTCAATTTATGGTTAAGTTAGGGATCAAACATTTCACTTCATCTTCTTATTACCCTCAGGGAAATAGGCAAGAATATTCCACTAACAAGAATCTGGTTAGGATCATAAAGAGAATCATAGAAGGAAAACCTCGCAAGTGGCACACACTTCTCAATTATGCTCTATGGGTAGACTGCACAACCACCAAAGCAAGTACATGATTTACTCCCTTTCAGCTCGTATATGGCCAAGAGGCTATTCTTCCTACTGAGTTAGAGATTTCTCCCTTACGTCTGATGTTACAGACTAAAGAATTAAATTCTTCTAATGTTCCCCAAATGGTAAATGCATTGTTGGCCCTGGAAGAACAAATAAACTTTGCCTTGGAGAACCTAAAATGAAGGCAGCAAACAATGAAAAATTATTTTAACAAATGAACAAAGGATGTTTAATTCAAGATTGATGAAAAACTCCTATGATGGGACTCAACACATGTTGAAAGAGGGAGACATTCTAAGTTCCAAAAATTATGGCTAGCTCCTTTCAAAATCGTTTTTATCCTGGGCACAAACTCATACCTTCTAAAGAATTTGGAGGAATGATTGTTCTCTTACAGTACTAATGGTTCCCACTTGAAACATTATGTGGAACCAACTTGATCATTAACACTTGTGTAAACATGATTTTTGTATATAGCCTTTTGTCTTATTGTTTTCTTTTTACTTTGGTTTCTTTATTTTTAAATTTTTGTTGTTTGTTTCTCGTAATAATCAGAAATAAAGTCTGGATTAGTTTTTCCATAACAATGTCATTATGTAAATATTTTTGATCAATGAAAAATAAGACATTCACAACTGTCACGATGTAATCCTTTCAGACATCATTGAAATAACTTTTTCCTTTCAATATTGTTGTAGGATAGTTGATTTTGTTTTCTTCCTTGTTTATGTTATCCCTTTCTTCCCTCCATCTTGAGATTCAAGAGCATATCATAAGCATTCTCCTTGAAAGTCAAAAAAACATTATTTGTTATGTCTTATTCGATTGTTATGCATACATGACCAACTCCCCTCATACATATCACTTTCCATAAGTTATTCCCCGAAGTCTCATCTCATTGTTTCCCTTAAACCATATTTCCCCCCTGTTGCGTAACTATTCTTTTCAACAAGTTTCGATCACCTACTTCTATTGGTCTGCGAAACCAAACATTCTAAGTTCTAAATTTGTTCGGAACAAATTTCCCTGTGGAGTCACCAGTTTGTTGATGCCCAAAAGCGCAACATGGAATCCCTGCCTACAAATGGGTTGCAATGTCTTACTACTTATATATATTTAAGAATATACTAAATAGGTGGGACCTCGTTATGTGAATAATGATGAATTATGCTTTTATTTGATTGCACTCATGGATACCTTGCAAAGATGATTCTACAGTTTGAAATTCTAAACCGCTTCTATGTGAAATGAATGACTGATGTTGTATTGGAGATTTAATTTGAAAAAGAAAGGAAAAGAGAAAAATGGTGTTTTAATAAGTATCTTGGTTTATTCTTGCTACACATATATTTTGACTGGTTGATTCAAACTCCAAGTATGAGCTACATATAGTTATGGCATATTGCATTTATGGTATACTTGTTATTAGCATGGACAATTGATGAGTGTTATAAGGTGCCAATCCTTCACTAGCAAGGAATGTGAGACATGACATGTTTTGGTGCTAAGTGTTGAGTATGCATATAAAACTTATGAGATTAATGGAAGGAGGAAAATTCGATTTTTGAATTGAAATGCTATGTGGCAAACATAATAGACTATGCGTTGGATATATTGGGTGCGCTTGTACTTGGCTCTAGTTGATGGAAATTAATTTGAGAAACGATGTGCAATTACTGCACGTCGCTCTAACCCTACCTCGAGGTCACCACCTTCACTTGGTTCACATTTGTGTTGGCTGCTTTGGCTAGTGTTGCCTCCATTTTGCTCGGCCTTGGAAAAAATAGTGGTGCTTGTTGGTTTTCTGGAATTCTCCATACATGTATGTTGGATCTTACCTCTTCATTCATGAACTGTAGCTCCGCTCAGAATAAAATCATGATGTTGGATCTTAGATTTGCTTACAGACTGTCTTTTCTTTCCAAAGTTTATAATGGATGTATGTGGTTATCATGGCTCTGCAAATTGCATTTATATGGAGTTTCCTCTATGTTGTCATTTAAATTTCTCAAGCTGAGAATAGTTTTCAAAATTACTTTATGTTTGGATTATGTGATAGCATTGCGCCTAGAATGTGTGCTGCTTTTTTTGCTATGACTATTGGAAAATTATTATGTAAAATATTTTTTTGGTTTCACTCATCTCTAGTCATTAAAATTCAAGATTGTTTTTTTAGAAACAAAAGAACATTTTTTTTTTCTACGTAACACCATACCCTTTACTCAGCCTTTGGAAGATTTACAACTCCTTTAAATCATCTTTCAACTGTTGTGAATATATAGGTGTATTTGCCTTGCGGCCACCATATGAGGTCTGTGGAAAGTCTGTTGTGAAAATAAATGGTTAAATGGTTTTTTGCAAATCCCTTATGAATGTTTTGTCTTTTCGTGCCTAGACCTCGGTTCTTTTATCTGGTGTATGGAAATTCATAAGATTCAAACTTTGGCCTTGATATGGGTTATAATGATTAACCTGATAGTGGGGAAGACAGATTATATGCATGAAGTATTGGCTCGTTTGTTATGTACCCATGGGGGTTTGGTCGATTTTGATGTTATATGATGTTAAATTAAAACGATGAGAACCAATTTCATATGAGGTTTCAAACCCAGTATGTTTACGCAACAAGTATTGAAGGTTATGATACTAGTGTTGTATAGTGAAAGGTCGATGGCTTATGTTGTGTTCTCAGCCTCCCATGTGTGCTTGATGTAGTCTGGTTTTAATTGTTTTGAGTAACTCTATTAACAATCTCTTATAAAAGATCCTCTGGGGGAGCAACTCAATTGGCAAGTGCCATTAAAATGAAGTTCCAAAGAGGTCTCGAGTTCAAATCCCCCTGACTAATCTAGTGTGTAACGTGTGGGGCCGATATTCACACCTGGAGGTTATAGTGGTAGTAGTTGGATAACACGACCACGTGTAACGCGAGTACGTGCCCAACTAGTTGTTGATTCCGCCAACCATTAAAAAAAAAAAAAAAAAACTCTTATAAAAGCTTTGCGAATAAAAGAAAAGGAAGAGGAAATTGAAGTTGTAAAGTTTGACAGTCCCATAAATTCTTGGGGTTTTATATTGGGTACTATAAAAACTGTTTTGTCTTGGATTTAAATTATTAACAGAGAAAAGTTTTGGAAGTTGATGGTGATGACATTTTTTTTAATAGATACTATTGCATATAATAGAACAACAATAGTCTTTTTTCCCTTTCATTATCTCAATTTTCGCTCATTATATGCCCCTCACCTTCCCAAATACATTTAAAACATTCCATGTTCTATTATTATGAATTTCATTTTTTTGAAAAGAGGAAGGATTAATAACAAAAGAAAAGGCTAGCTGATGACTGGTGTTGGAAGTTTGGATATGGATACATTTTCTATTACTTCTGCATTTGCTTGAACAATATTCGTTGGTCATTTCCTATCCATGCTACCATTTTTCGCACATTATAATCCCCTCATATTCCCAATATCCCTACCACTCCCTATTCAAATGAAAATTGATTGTTGAGTTTTAATATGTTGATGGGTGGATTTCATGTGCTTATGTGGTGAATAATAGAGCCAACCTTTTGATTTTATTTAGGTAGAGTATTGATGCATGGATTGTTAGGATTTTTTCATAACATGTTTGGAATATTGCTTCAGTATGAGTTTCTTTAGCAAAAGTATCAATGGCAGAGTTGTTAATAGAGGTAGAGGAAATTGGCAAAGAGGCCATAGAAGGCCACAGTTTTCAATACATTTTGATGTTGATCCACAAGAACTAAATCATCTCTTTCAAGATGGGTTCTTCAACCTAGTTGGACATGGGATTCTCCAACCCCAAACTGAGAGGCCTCCATTTCAATGACATCAAAACTTTTCTGGTATCTATGCTCCCCCTCACGTTTCTATGCAGCCAGAAGCACCTACCAATGATGGTTGGTAAGAGATTGTCCATCAACATGAAACTCATCACCATGGTTGGCCTATTGTGTCTTTTCCATTAATCTCTTCTCCACCACCAATAAATCCAAATGCCCAATCCGATCATGTTGTCTCACCCGTACAGTCTTCTCATGCAAGTAAAAGGATAAAAACTGATGTTCCCAAGCTAGAGCCAGATAAAGGAAAAGGAGTGGCCACTCCCTCTAAGTCATCCAAATATTCCTCTGGATCTGTGTCCTCTCGTCTTCATCTCTAAGACAATTGGTCCCATGTCATCAGCGAGATCCACCCTCAAGGTTCCAATCAGCCTAAGGCTCCAACATAAAGATCAAAAGAGGGCAGCAGTGAAAAGAGGCCAAATGCCTCTCACAACAAATACAATTTTTAATGTTGATTAATATTATTTTCTATTGAGGACAATCTTTTTATTTTGACAATGTTTTGGACAACAAATACATGTTTAGACAATGTTTTGGACAACATGGATATAATGTCAATTTTGGATATAGTCATGTTATATTTTGCTAATATTCAAATAAATATTAATATGAGAATGGGAGTTACAAGGAGGATGTTTGAATCAAATGTTTGGGGTTTTATACTTCATGTCTTGATTACTATTAAAATAAATTGAAATGAGAGTCACAAGGGGTCCCACCTATTTAGTTATTATTTAATTAGACCCTTATTTATATATATTATTATTTATTTGTCTCAACTAATTAGTTAAGATAATTAAGCTTAACTAAAGAAAGGTAGTTGAACTGTCATAACTTATTAAGAAAGAATAAAATCTCAATCAAATGAAGAGACAAAAGGAGGAGAGAATAGAAGGAGAACTTCAACCATAAGGCTTTCTCTATACTGGTGATGTACTTTCATTTTTCATTCATTATGAGTTTACTATAAGGCTTAACCATCTTGATGACAACATGGTCTTAATGAAGGCAACATGATTCAAAATTGAATCATATATTTCAGTAGCTTGTTTTAAAGGTGTATGATTTATCTTTGGCATTCTGTGTGTTCTCGTCTTTTTATGAATTAAATTTCATGACTAATAAAGAATATTTTGTAGAGCCAAGTGACTTCATTTTGTGGCAATCTGATCCAGATTTTTAGCTTCAATTTTCTTTTGTTGTGAGAGTCATTTTGTATGGTGCCCATCGGAGGCTTCTAAATATGACTTTGGTCCCTACCCTCGCAGGGGTTTGCAGGGGTTTGTAAAGAGAATTAAACTTTGTATCTCAGAATGAAATCCATATAAAAATCAAACTTCTGATTTCAATCTCACATATGTATTTTGATGATTTGGTTCATATCTTGTTTTTATTTCCATGAATATACTCATGTAATATCTGCTTAGTTTATTTCTTTGCACAATTACATATAATACATAAAAACACTAGCCTTGGTCCCTTGTACTTAATACCTGTGGATTAAGTGATTGTTTCTTTTATTTTGAGGCTATAAACCCCAGGTAACATTCCCAACTATCTTTCATTAGCCCAACAAGATCTGAAAAATGCTTAAGTAAGGTTCTTCATACATTTTTCTCAACACACTAATTTAGTAGCACGCCTTGAGTAAAACTATCAGTTATAAGTTTGACACCAAAGCCTATACTTAGAAAAGAATTACCCAAGACATACATTTTCCACTTTCATGAGGAAATGAGTAAGATGTTCTCTTTTCTGGTTTAAAAGTAGCATGTCAAAATACTCATTAGTACTTAGAGCAACATTTTCTATTAAGATTTATAAAATTTGAGAACATACGGATTTTATTTATTTAAAAGAGAATGTATTATAAAACTTTCTAAACAACTAAAGTAAATTCTCAAATTATGAGCTTATTTATGTACATAACATCCCTACTCCTAATTATTTCAACCAATTCGATTAAATGAAGTGAAACTTCTAGTGCAACCAACCAAACAACTGACTATTTGAATGGAATATACTTTCAAATTTAATTTTGAAACATAAAAGCATGGATTTTTGTAATTGAGCATAAAATTTTGATCCATACCTAGGGAAAAAGAAAAATGTAATACTGACTCTTCCTAATAATTCAAGGAAAACTGCAACAAGATCTTCAAACTCATGAAAGATTACCTTCATTTTCTTGGTGAATAAATCTACTTGATCCATCTGACTGAATTGATTTTGTTTATTAATTGGGTTGGTTGTCATTGATGTCAACCCTTGAAGAAAGTCCGGTAGAGAATTCTGGTAGCACAATGATTTAGGTAATGGAACCAAGTTTGTTTGATGGATAATGGTATGAATTTTGATATATTTTTAGGTAAGAATATTCCATATGGATAGTACATGTCATTCCATTTCCGGTGGTATGTGCAATGTCACATAACTCTTCACGGTTAGAGAGTTATGGCCATGTGAAGTTGGAGAAAGGTTTGGGTAATGGACCTAAGTTTGTTTGATGGATAATGGTATGAGTTTTGATATATTTGTAGGTAAGAATATTCTATATGGATAGTACATGCCATTCCATTTCAAGTGGTATGTGGAACGTCACATAACTCCTCATGGTTAGATGATGGATAATGGTATGAGTTTGATATATTTGTAGGTAAGAATATTCTATATGGATAAGTACATGCCATTCCATTTCTCATGGTGGTATGTGGAATCAGTCACATAACTCCTCATGGTTAGATATTTATGGCCATGTGAAGTTGGAGAACCCCTCATGAGTCATTCATTCCAAAGGTCAAAAGTACCAAAGTGGTTTAAGCAGATTTTAGAAGGTAACACAAAGTGAAGTGCGGGATGAGTGTACCATGAAGTAAATGTGAACTAAAAGAATAAATCATTTAAACAATAAATTTAATGGAGAAATTACTAAGTTGACAAGTGGTTGTAGTGGGTTAACCCCTAAAAATAAGGAAAGTGGGTTAAGATGGTTAAAAAGGTAAACCCTTGAGAAAGCTACATGAAAGTATAAATAAGAGGCAAGGATCTCTAATTTGCACTACACTTGAGGATACTGAATATCTATAGGTGACCTGAGGTAACCAAAGGATAATCTAAGCCTAACTCTCGCAGGGAAGGTGAAGTAAAGAAGGATGAAATTCAAGGGAGGATAAATTATTTTATTGATGATTTCTACGGTATGTTATTTATAAGTCATCTCACCCATTTTTGGTATTAATTTTTTTATAGAATGATTCGCACTGAAATAAGGCCATTGAGGAAACATATCCAAGTAGTTGTGATACAAATCTAATCTTGTGGATCGCTGTATTTTTGGATTCCACCGTAGAAAATAGGGATTGTGGTTGGGTCCCTAAACCATTCAAAACAAGTGTTCTCGGTAAAATGTCATACTCTCTTCATAACAGATCCAAATTTAGTAAGACAAAATGCATTGGTTATAGTACAACTGTAGTACAATTTTCATATCCATACAACAAATATTATTCAGGCACACTCTACAAGTTCACTATAGAATAGTTTTTCCATTCAACAAGGTATGCCATTTTTCTATAACCCTTTTCTCAGAGGTTCCAAGCAGTGAAGTTTGGGAGGAATTGCATAAAAAGAAATGAAGAACATTGTGTACCATTTTTAGATCTTATTCATTACAGTACATAGTTATGATTATTTCGTTAGGGTTCTTGCCTAATCCAAAATTAGTCATGTGAGACCAAAGTAGTTTGATGAAAATGCTAGTCTCTTTGTTGTTAAAGTTAAGGAAGGATTTGCGTGTATGTGATCTTATACACCGTGTCTATTAAAAGTTACAAATCATATTTGATGATTAAATTGATGAGGGATTTTACCGAGGTATGTTGGGTACATGGTTGAGATAAGTAGTTGATGAGTTGGCACACATGAGGGTGTAATAGTTGATGATGTTGGTACATCCTCGATGAGTCATATTTGATGAGCGCTTTGATACATGATTGGTACATACTTGTACATGGTTGAGGCACTTGTTAGTAGTATTGTTGACACATGGTTTATGGACATGTAGAACACTTTTTATACTAAGGCAAAATCGTAACAATGGCGTGATCGTACTACTGCGGACACTGGGTCAACTCGCCACTGCCTTTATAACCCCTCAGGAAATGCACACCAAGTAAGCATCTCAGTAAACTGGGTATGGAATCTAATCGCACAGCCCGCAAGCACGCCCTCCGAGTAAATCGGGGTGAGAATCGACCTTGAGACCTCTTTTTACATAGTAGAATACTTGTATTGATATATTGTTAGAAGCACATATATTTGATCTTGGTGATGATTATGAGTTTTTGTGTTATGCTTGGTTGATGCACATCTTTGAAAGTTGTCTTGGTGATTGATCTTGGTGAGTAGATCTGATTTGGTTGATAAGATTGATGAGACAGGTTATTGTGATAGGTTGTTTGGACAGGTTGTTGTGACATGTTATTTGTACAGGTTTGGTGCATGGTTGATGCACTTGTTCATGGTATAGGTTGGTGCATGGTTGATGCACTTGTTAATGGTACATGTTGATTACAGGTTGTTTGGTATAGGTTGGTGCATGGTCGATGCATTTGTTTATGGTACATGTTGATTACAGGTTGAGGTAAAATTTGATGCATGGTTGATGCATGGTTCAGGTTATTGGTATAGGTTGTTTGGTGTAGGTTGATTGGTACAGGTTTACAGCAGTATATCTCACAGTGATAGTGTGACAGTGGTTCCATCATTCTACTTATACGTGATGGAGTTTGGACATGGAAGGACAGGTGGTTGTAGACACCTTCCGGTTGTAGCCGAAGAACATAGGGGGTCGTAGCCTCCTTTTGGTTGTAGCCAAAGAATTGGGGAGTTGGAGCTTCCCTCGGGATGTATCCTGATAAATTAGGGGGTTGGAACCTCCTTCTAGTTGTAGCTAGAAAACAAAGGAAGTTGGTTCTTCCAATGAATGTAATTCTTAAAGACATATAAGAAAAACCATTTTGTGGTTTTCTCCCACTTTGGGTTTCCATTTAAAAACACTGGTGTACTGTGTATGTGTATGATTTCTCATGTGTTCATTGTTTATTTACTCTGCAACTATTGGATGATAATGTTACATTGATATAACACTTGCATATTGTGGTTAAAAAGGATTGAATTTCTATATTACTGATTCACCTCCCCTCTCAGTAATCCAACAGACTTTCCATTATAATTGATTTCTTTTTAAATGGTGCATGCTCATCAAAATATTCTCCAATGTTTTGATCTTCAAATTCTTTTATTCTATCATATATAAGACTATTACTGAAAATTCCTCTAAATGGTAGAAAAATAGTTTCCTCCTTTTCTTTGCTATTATTGGAACCATTTTGTCTTTTCTATAAAGTTGATTTGTATTCTTCATTGCAACAATTTTCAACAAGAAGCTCAAAATATGGAAATTGAAACATCTTCCCTTGATCTTGATAAAATTTATTATCATATTTATTATCATATACCAAATTTATTGAGGCTTTGGGATGTATTTGAAGCTTACCATTATTATCTTGAGAAGAAGTATCAATTCACCAAATGAAACCTTGACTTTTATCCTTCGAAGTGGGAAAAGGAAATGTATCTTCCTGAAAATTTTCATGAATATGTCTACAACAACTATCTTCTTCAGATTCATCATCAGGAAATTCATTTTCCTCATTATGAAAATTACTCAAAACATTTCTGCAAAAATAATTTCCCTTTTCGTTATCATATTGTTGATCTAGAATATTTAAAGGATCTTTTTGTTTCTCAATATGAATTAAGGAAGTATACATATATGATTTTTCTTGTTCATATTCTTCTCTTTGCTATTCGACATCCATATTTTCATCCTTTATTTGACCAAGTGGCTTCCCACAAGCCCACAAATGATTTTCTATCTCCTCAACTTTAGTGAACATCTGTTCCAAAGTTAGAGATTGATATGGATTTATGAGAGGAACGAAAGGAATAAAAAATTGAATATAATAACACAAAGATACTAAGAACAACAACATATATCCGGTGAACAATAAATTCTATTGAATAAATAAAATAGGTTGAAACCATAAAAATGCAGAACTGGAAACAACTTGCTCGAATGGTGGTAGCTATCTATGAGAAGAGATGTGGCTTTCTATGTGCATCCGTCTGAGAAAAATGATTACAATGAAGCTCTAGAGTCCTTTTTAACATTACTCATGAATTCCAAAACCCTAGACATCCAAAAACCTAACCCTGGGAGATGAAACGTCAAAATTTATGTAGGCCCCGATGGGTAAGTTGGTACCTCAATTTCCCAGGGTCATGATTTTTGCATACGACCTCCATTTTAGGCGCGTGATAGCTCGTTGTAAAGGCATTTTTGATAACTACACATTATGCGATTAAACTCCAACTCCATCTACAGTTTGATTGTGGCAAGCCAAAAAAGCACTGTTTAGGGCCCCAAAACGGCCCTAGAAGTACATAAAGATGTATTTACATGAAAAGTTCCAAAATAAGCTAGTTGGATTAGGTGGGAAGCCACCAATATCCACCTGGAATTTGTGAAGGGCTTCAAACAAACCTGAAAGTTTAGAACCCGCAGTTACAAATAATTACAGAAGAACGTACTAAACTAAAAATTGTCAAGAGGAGCAAGTTGGAATAGGTGGGTGGCCACCAATATCCACCTGGATCAGAGACTTCCTTTCTCTAAGATAAAAGGATAAACCAAGATGAAATGCTAATGTATAATACACCTTAACAATAGCTTCAGAAGGTCGAATATCAACATGTAAATTGTGATAGGTATTTTCAAATATTCTGTTGAACCTTGTAACAGTTTCATCATTTCTTCTTTTTATAGTATAAAACTTAGAAATATATTGATGATGAGATTTCCTTTCAACCCATTTGTGTAAGAAAATATTATGATAATAAATCCAAGAATTAATAGAATTAGTTTCTAAATCTCTAAACCATCTTCTAGCTTCTCCTTCCGAAGACTGAGTGAACGTCCTCATGTTGGATATCTAAGCAATCTATGAAATGTTCAAAAGCTTCCATATGCTTTTCTGCTGAAATATCATCTTCTCTAATCTAGGTGGATATCGGTGGCCACCCACCTATTCCAAATGGCTCAAAACAATTTGTTGTCAATTTACTATTTTTAGTAGTTTTTCGGGTCCTAAACTCCTGGGGCCATTTTGAGGGCCTAAACGGCAGTTTTTTCACAATCATGCACCTTAGATATTTCTATTGGCTCTGATTGAGCCCCCAAAATGAATTTGATCGTTGATACATTTCCAACAAACTATCATGTGCCCCAAACGAAGATCGTATGCCAAAGTTACGCCCCCGGGATGTTGATACACCAAACTACCCAAAACATGGTCCACAAAACTGTTGGCTTTTCATCTTATGAGGTTAGGGTTTTGGATTTTATTTATTTTAAAAAGGCCTTTGGAACCTCATTGTGTTAGGAACCAAATATCAATATAGCATAGAAAAACCTTAGAATAAGTACTCAGCGCCTTGAAAAAGAGAGAAATTCATATAATAAGCCTCTTCGAGGGGGCAACCTCCTTATGCCCACATAAATGTTCAATTACAAGATGATTCCAAATGAAAATGTCTCCTCGGTATATATAGGAGACTAGGAGGTATAATTACAACTAATGGACTAAAGTCGACATAAATAAATTAACATTACTAATGTAAATGCCCCAATTAAGGGGTAATGAGCCACTATTTAGGGCTTAACATGCCTCTCCCCTTGAGACAAGTGTTGTCTGCAATGCTTGAGTAAATCTAGATGCTTCTGTATAAAAGACTCATCTTCCCAAGTTGAATCTTCAGCCGGTAGTTTCCTCCATTTAATAAGATACTCTGAAATGGATCTATTCCTCAACTGGTGAATTCTTGTGTCAGTGATGACTTTAGGCTCCAATATGATTTTGTATTCCTCGTCAAGTTCTGGAAATATAGCTTGAACTGGGATCTTGTCACCTATAACCTTCTTTAAGGATGAAACATGGAAAACTGGGTGTACTCGTGAAGATGCAAACAACTCCAATTTGTATGCCATAGTGCCAATCTTTTGCAACACCTTATAAGGGCCATAGTACTTTGGTGATAATTTATTATCCTTATTGGCTTGCTTGAGGGACATCTATTTGTATGGTTGTAGTCTTAAAAACACCTGATCCCCTACTTCAAAACTTCTTTCACTACGATGTTGATTTGCTTGTTGTTTCATGTGATTATGTTCCATGGTCAGGTTGTCCTTTAATATTTGGAGAACTTGTCGTTGATGCTCGATGTGATATTCCACTGCTTGAACCTTAGATTTTTATTTTAGAGAAGAAGTGATGGAAGGAGGGTGGTATCCATAGAGTTCCATAAATGGTGTCATTTTTGTAGCAGTATAAAAGGAATTTTTATACCACCATTCTGCCAAGGGTAACCATTTGAACCATTGTGTTTGTTTATTAGAGACAAAGCAACGAAGGTAGACTTCTAGACATTTGTTCACTATCTCGGGTTGTCCATCAGATTGAGGATGACAGGATGAGCTATGAGCCAATTGAGTACCCAAACAAGAAAATAATTATGTCCAAAAATGTCCAGTGAAGATGGGATCTTTGTCACTTACAATAATCTTTGGGCTGCCATGTAGATTTTGAACTATCTCCATGAATGCGGTGGAAACTGTACTATCTTTGAAGGGATGAGAGAGTGCACAAAAGTGTGCGTACTTGGTCAATCTATCAAAAATCACCATGATGACACTCTTTCCTTCAGACTTTGGTAACCCTGTGATGAAATCCATGGAAACCTCCTCCCAACACTGACTCGGGATGGCTAATGGTTGTAAAAGACCTGGGGTCTTAATTGTTTCCACCTTATTTTGTTGGCAAACCAAACATTCTGCCACAAACCTTTGAACATCATTTTTAAGGCCATCCCAAAAAAATTCATTCCTAAACCTATGGTAGGTTTTTAAAAATCCCAAGTGTCCTCCTACTGGAGAGGTGTGCAATTCTAATAGTACCTTTTGTTTGAGTTTGGAGTTCTTACATAAATATAAGCAATATTTGTACCACAATGAATCAGTTTTCCATGTAAATGTATCTAATGTACTAGAATCTTGTTGTAACCTTTGAATGAGTCCACACATTTTCGTCATTCTTCCATTCATCCCTTGCTTCTATTATCCAATTGGGTTGGATGATCAAGATAGCATAGAGAAAGGCCTCAACATCTTCATCCTTCCTTAAGAGTGCATCTACCACAACATTTTTCTTCCCTTTTTTATAGACGATTTCAAAATCATAACCCAATATCTTGGTTACCCATTTTTTTTGTTCTTATGAATATAATCTTTGTTCCAAGAAGTATTTAAGACTATCATGATTTGTTTTGACCTTGAAGTGCCTACCTATTAGGTAAGGAAACCATTTCTTTAATGCATGTATTATTGCCATCATTTCCTTCTCATAAATGGGTTTGTGTAAGTCCTTTCCCTTGAGTGGTCGAATTTCAAAAGCCAGGGGCCTTCCTTCTTGCATTAGGACAACACCAATTCCATTTCCCGAAGCATCACATTCCACAATAA